>JAZHYW010010420.1:0-114563 GCA_037355805.1 Ixodes ricinus
ATGTCATATTTTGAGATTCCAACTTTCTTGCACTTAAGACTCTGTTATACCCCGATGTTGAGCACAGAAACTTAGCAGCAGAGGTCGGCATTTTAGGTCACCCTCACTTACCCTCACAGCCACACTCACCTCCAGACCCTCCTCACCCTCACCCTCACAGCTACACTAACCTTCAGCCCCTCACTCACCCTCATCCTCACAGTCACACTCAACTTCAGCCCTTCACTCACCCTCATGAACCTCAGGCCCTGACGGCCCTCACGCACTCATGGCCCTAAACCGCCCAAACGGCCTTCACGCACTCATACCCCTCACGCACTCATGGCCCTCCACGCCACTCACCACCCTCACGCCCTCACTCACTCATGGCCCTCACGCACTCATGGCCCCCACGCCCTCACCGCCCTCACGCCCTCACGCCCCTCACTCCCCTCACTCACTCACTCACGCCCTCACGCACTCACCGCCCTCACGGCCCTCACGCACTCGTAGCCCTCACGCCACTCACGCACTCACCGCCCTCTTGCACTCATACGCCTCACGCCCCCACGCACTCATGGTCCTCACGCCACTCAGGCCCGATTCAGACGTGGCAATTTTGCCCAGAAACTTGACGTCGCAACACCGGTAACACGGGACGCCCGCGTTCCCACGCTGCAACCAATTGCTGCAATTTGCCATCGTCATCATGAAATTTTATTTTTCTTGCACTATTTAGACACACAATTACGCGCTATAAACGTGTTTTTATGCATTTAAATCTCGTTGAGAATACTAATGCATCTTTCTGAAACAGTTTATTTCCAAAAACGATGAATTTCAAACCAGAACCAAGTCCTTTGTTATCATCATCACCGGCACGAGGTATCACGTAAAAATATTGCATCCCTGATTGGATGCAGCCGCTTCAAAACGTCTTCGAATTGCTCCGAGTTGCTCAGCTTGTTTCAAGCCGGACCCGATCTCAGCAATTCAGTGTCGATCTAGGGAATAACCCGCCAGCAACACCAAAATTGCTGAGAAAGTTGCTCCGTCTGAAGGGGACCTCACACCCCTCACCCCCTCACGCACCCACCGCCCTCACGCCCCTCACGCACTCCATGGCCCCTCACACCCCTCACACACTCATGGCCCTCACACCACTCACCGCCCTCACGCCACTCACCGCCCTCACGCCCCTCACGCACTCATGGCCCTCACACGCCTCACGGACTCGTGGGCCTCACGCCACTCACCGCCCTCACACCCCTCACGCACTCGTGGCCCTCACACCCCTCACGCCCCTCACGCACTCAACACCCTCACGGCCCTCACACACTCACGGTCCTCCCACAGCCCTCACTCACACTCACACTCATGAATTTTCCTGGTTTAAAAACTCACTCACCCTCACCTCACCTGTGAAGATGAGGGTGAGTGAGGGCCCTCATGAGTGAGGTTTGCCGAGGTATGACGTAGCGTAGCGTAGAACACGCACCTTTCATTGGCCGACGAGCAGGAGCTCGATATCAGCGACCAATCACATTCGGTGTGCACTGCATTACGGCCACGTTTGCTACGCTCAATGTCTGAGTGTAACAGAGGCTTTACCGCTCGTGAGGGAATGCGTGCAGCATTTTTGACTGCTTGTGGAAGTGTGGAAATGTCGTGAGCTATGTATAATAGGTCGCGGTTCTCTCCTTCCGCTGAACGCGCCGGGAAGGAGGCGCTTTGGCGCTGTCTTGAAAATGCCTTTGTGGCTACTTGGAGCATCAATCCGGAATTTGATTTTGATGTTTGTGATCTGGAGGCCAAATGAAGACGATTGAAGTGTTCGTTTCTAAAGCACAGAACCGCTTCAGTTTCCCTTTAAGGTTTATACTTGAAACAAAATTCATATACGTTGCACCATCGTGTAAGGTGCACCGACAAAAATATATCTTTTCCCCGAATTGAAGCGCCCCTGGTGGCACGAAATGAATTCTGGGTACCAGCTGGCCACTTCGTTTTGATTTCAGTTGCACATTTTGTTGTGATCATTGTGTCGTGACGGAACACGCTGCTTGCGTTTTCATTGCTTCGACTTCCTACAAGTATAAATACTGTAGGCTTTGCTGAAGAGGTACTGAAAAGAACACTTGGCACCGTTTTTGTGGTTCCTGATGTCCTGGATTTTGGGCAAAGGTAGGCAAATGTAGAACGATGGATCGCAACGTCCCTGCTGGTGCCCCTGTCGTGCAAGCACGTTCGCATGCGTGTGAAGAAAAGTTACGCAGGCTTGAAAGTTCACGTGCTTGGCTGCAGGAGTACAGACAGCGGCTGTCTGATCGAAACCGAAACCATACCACTGCGCTCCGTGGCCAACTGGTTCCCAGCGTGCAACGCACGCACTGTCGCATGGGGGATTTTTGAAAGTGGCCTATTGCAGAAAAAAGATGCAACTTATACGATAGAAAATAGGGTACTTTGCAATGGTGCCCCTTGCGTCTGCTCGCTTTTTTCTTTGTCGTTTCCACAATTGACCGCCGGGATCACGGCGTCTGACAGCGTGACATGCTGGCTTGTGCGAGTTATTTGTTGCTGCTCTGGGACAACCCCGGATGCATGCCGTTAGGTTATGCCGAACACGCCCATCGAAAGTGTGCTCTAAGCACTGCAGCGTCATCCAAGGCATGGACACAAACGAGCATGTTTTGTTTGTACAAGCACATCCTGGACGGAAGCATTTGGTAATGTTGCCCATTTATGTCCGTGCGACCCGAAACATTGCGCAGAAATCTTGAGGCGTAACAGTTTTGGTACGGCTTTTTGATGCCTCGATCGTCGGACCACTTGTGGAGAGCAATGGCTGTGCTGGAGCAATGGCTGTGCTGTACACGGAAACTAATGCACATTCTGCTGTGGACACCGGCTCGGTTATTACTGGCACTGTGTCACTGTTGTGGGAGGAGCTAAAAATCCCGGCAAATGGACAATTGAGGTCAGGGAAGGTTAGTGGTTCGTTTTCAGTGATTCAAAATGAAAGGATGCCCGAACCCATTTGAATTCTTGGACGTTTTAGGGTTTCTATAAAAGATGGTTCCACAGAGGAATGTGCATCTCGCTACCACTTCATATTTGCTGCTCTACAGGATTAGATGGGTCCAAGGTTCAGCACATTTGCTGTTTTCAATATATTTGCCCTGGTGTGGGACTCTACCGTTTTCGGTACTTCGCAATTATTGTAGCAGATGCTGTTTCGGTAAATCAACTGCTATGACATTATATTTGTGGTCAGATAGTCTGTACTGCGTATAATTTTGGGCTTGAATAGTCATGATATGTGGGCAGGAAGTACGGGAGTCTACTGAACAGTACTGACTTCACTGAAAAACATTTTTTGTGCTTCATTCAAATGTTTAGCGAGACCTAGCCATTGTAAGTTCTAATTTGCTTATATTAAACCACCAACTTAACAAACACTGCACACAATGTTAAATCCTGAGACTGGGGCAAGGACAAGTCAGACAGAAGCTGGACTGAAAATAAAGTGGACAGATGGCATTTCAATGCTGTCTTTCCTCTTTTTTTCTGTCCTCTTTCTGCTTTACCTGTTTTTTCCCCCAGTCATGCTCCAGATACACCAGTTCGAATGCACTCAAAGCATTCTTTTGTCACAGACACCCTTGGCAAAACTTTGATGCATGTTTAAACGGGCCTCATCGCAACTCCGTACGTGGCCCGTTGTTAGAGATGATGTTAAAGCAGGTGACGCAGTCACATTTGCTGTCCTTGGTTGAGTTGGCCTGCATCCCTGTCGGCAGCTTCGAGGCGAAATTGGATCCCCAGTCGGCGGATTCAAACTTTGGCCAAGGCAATTAACCCGAGGCTTATTGTGGAGATTCTCGTCACATGCGAAAGGATTTTCGGTCCCTCGTTGTTGGCCCAACACATAAGATGGCCCCCATTCGCTCCTGGGCCACCGGGAGCAGACCCTGTGGGTGAAGGTTGATGACCAGGTCCCATTAGAACGTCTGATGGTACAGTAGTGGCTACTCGGTTCCTTGTCGAGGCATGCCAGATGACCTTTCGGAACCCCTTGGGCGCAGGGAACAGATCCTGCGGGTGAAAGGTGACGAACAGATCCCCTTCATCCTGGTGGGCAATAAGGCGGACATGGAGGACAGCCGCAAGGTGTCCCTTGAGGAGGCCCAGGAGAGGGCCCGGCTCTGGGGGGTGCCCTACGTGGAGACCTCGGCCAAGCACCGCACCAACGTCGATAAGGTGGGGGCCTGGCTCTGGAGTTCCCGTCAACGGCTAGGCTATGTGGCACAAGTTATGATCCTATACAAGGGGTAGAACCACTACTGCATAGTGCGCATAGTCACATAGTGCTTGGATTTCAAAACCATGTTCCAATCCAGTCCTGTAGTGCTTGGATTTCATAACCATAATCCATTCCAATGAAAAAGGCTTAGATTTCATTTATATTTTAATCCAATCTTAAAAGCTTGGATTCCATCATCATGTAGTGCTTAGATTTCAAAACTATACTTTGTTCCTGTTCTGTAGTGCTTGATTTTCATTACCATGTGCCAGTCCAATCCAAAAAAACTTTCATTTTGCGCCTAGAATCCAACATTATTAGGTAAATTCAGTTGTGGAACTCCTGCGGAGGATAGCCTCTTTCCTCTTCAAGCTTGCTACCCACAGAGCAGTGTATTGGGAGAGTTTGGCCATACATTGGTTTGAATAGGCGAGCATCTCGGGACCAACCACAGGCTGCGATATAGCCCCTAGCGGTGATCATGAACTCTAAAAACGCGACTCGACTAATTTCAGCCGTTTTAGCGTCGCTTGAGTAAAAAGGTATAACTCCTGGTGACTGAAAACTTGGCGCATGTGAGGTTTTCGTCACGCCTGTATCCAAGGGTAGAATTAACGAATGTGCGCTCCAAACCAGGGCTCACTAGCTAGAAGCAGCGTCTCAGCTGAGACGGGGAAAGAAAGCACTGCCAAAGCCAGCGCATGGGCCAAGTGTGACTCCGCGTCTCGAGACGCTCATGCGCCCCACCCCTCGCACTTTTTCTTTCAGCCAGTCTCAGCTGAGGCGCTGTTCTAGCAAGCCAGCCCAGAGCAAACCGTCACTGAGAGGCCGAGATTGAATGCTTCTATTTCACGCTTTAAATGTTATTTCCAATATTGTGACGTCGCGGTCTGCTGATTGATCAACGTTCTGTCACACCTTTAGTTTACGCTCTAACCGTGGGGGAGTATTCGGCGCTGGCAGCGACCTTTGCTGCGCCCATTGGCCCAACTCTCCTAATATGCGGCTCTGGCCACCCATCGTTTGAAGTGCCATCTAGAGGCTGCATTTAAAAACTTTATTTTTTGAAGACATTATGGTAAAGCACCATCTATGTGCTGTGCTTCGAAACCTGTAACTGTAGTTAACATAGCAGTTGTCCCCCTAGGAAACGGTAGTGCGTCAAACGACGAGAGGCGGACCTTTGTGGGGGGAGGGTGGGGTTCTCCTCGTGGAACAGCGTCTAGGTGCAACAGGTGAGCGAGCGTTTGGCAACTACCGGTTCGTTGGGAAATTTTGTTTAGCTGCTGGCAACGACGGCAATGATCTACAAGCCTGTCTGAGCATGGTTCTGAAAACTTTACTCTGGAAGTTTCTGAATTATGCTTGCACAGGCTTGCAGCTCATTGTCGTCATTTGTCAACAGTGAAACAAAATTTCTTAAGGAACCGGGAGTTGCCAAACTTTGCTCACCTATTCCATAACTCAGTTGATCTAATAATAATGTTGCTATAATCCAGTTCAATTGGCTAGGGTTTCAACATGACATAGCACTTGAATTTTATGATCCAATCCAATTCAAAATGCTTGGATTCCAACACCGCTTGAATTTTAAAACCATAATACGATCCAATCCTGTAGCGTTAGGATTTCCCTGCCATAACCCAGTGTAATCCAAAAGGCTTGGATTCCAGCACCATGTTGCACTTGGATTCGCTGGTGATGACGGAGGAATGGACTGTTGGAGGGTTGCAGTCGCAAAGAGGAAGTTGGAAGACAGGCGGACGAAGAATTTTGGGCAAAATTTAGAGGGTGTGCGGATCTAGAGGGTGTGCAGATGTTGTAGGCGAGGCGATGAAAGCTACGACCTGATATAAAGGGTATAGCCACTTCAGTCCATCTGTGCATCAAGTCAGGGTTAAGGTGCTTTTGAAAGGAGCTAGTGGAAAAAGCGGTGCCGGCATAAAATGCATACTCCAATAAAATATGGTAAAAACAAAGCTGGACGCTCTGCATCCTCCACCCAGCATGCTTGGCCACACCACATTCTGATTGCATAAGCCATCTGCCTGTAGTATTGGACCCAATGTTTAGAATGGAATAAAGTGCAGTGCAGACAAGTTAAACCACAACGTTATGACAGGAGAAGTGATTTGTGTTCATTATTATAAGATTGAAATAGCATGGAAAGGGGTTGGACAAATAATAATTGGGGTTGTGTGGATATTTATACGGCGAGTTGTTGGTCAGCCATTCTTAATGTTGCGACGAGTCACTCGCTGTAGATGAGCAATTTAGCCAGTGCAGTACAACCGCTAGCCTGGGGTCTTTAACGTGCACTACGCAGTAGTGATACACAACCGCACGCCGGTACGATGCTCATCCAGATCGAAACGGGCAGGGGTGGGGATTGAACCCAGGGTCCCTGGGTTCTGCAGCGCGAGCTTTCGCTCCACGTGCTCCGAGCTGGTGTGCGCTAGCCAGGGTTGTAAAGTACCTAGGTACAAGTAACTGGAACTCGGCATCTAGGTACTTTTGTTGTACCTGAGGTACAAACCTAGGTACTTTCATTGCTCAGTATCTGTATCTGTATCTTAGGTACATTTTTCCAGTAACTTGTAACTAAGTGAAGTTACCTTTTACAGGTACTCTTCTATTCACTTCGTCACAATGGTAGAAACTATAAATCTTGAAGTATTAACAGACTACACTCTAAAAAAGTCTATGCGTCTACTTTCACGCACAACACTTGGAGAGCCAATCAGCGCAACTTGAGCGCTTAAGCGAAATGGCGATGCCGAAACATATGTTTACACCAAAAAACGCAGTCTGAGTTGTGACATTAAGCAATGCAAAACGTCACTCTTGCATTGCGTAATGTCACAACTCAGTCTGCGTTTTTTGGTCCAAACAGATGTTTCGGCATCGTCATTCGCTGAGCTGCCTCCGTAAGTTGCGCTGATTGGTTCTCCGAGTGTTGTGCGTGAAAGCAGACTCACAGACTTTTTTTAGAGTGCTACCATGCGCGTTGATAAACGTTTAGTTGGGTACGACCTGGGAGGTACTGACTTGATCAGATGGCGTTTAGCGATCGAGGCCCACGCCCATGATGTTTCATCGGACGACACTTTTTAGCGAATGGCGGTGTTCATTTCAGCGAACGGTTGATTAACGATGCCGTTCTAGCGACACTAATTTATCGAACCGCTTCGGAATTCCGTTTAGGGAAAATAGCGCACCTGCTTCCTTCATCTCAAGCCGAAATCAACTTCATTGCGTGTTTGAAGCTCCGCTGACAGCTATACAAGGGAGGAGATAACTTGAAAGATGTGCGCAGTTTCTGTTGCCTGTGTCTTGTCCTGAGTGACTCTCTTATGCCATAAATATAATATAAAATATAATTAAGAATAAATTATAATTACAATCGTAAAGCATCGCAGTAAACAATAACATCGCGGTAAACAATACAGTTTCCACTCAATAAATCGGACTCAAATTCTGCAGTTATCAAAACTAAAAAAGACCCGAAAGAAAAAGAAATCGAGAAGACTTGAAGCCTTTTTGCTCGTTGTCGCGAATGTTGAGTGCATGCACTCGACTCATGCGTTTCTTCATGCGGCGGACGTCTTCTGTGGCCCGTCAACGTCAGCGACGGCTCTGAGGGCAAGAACGTCAACAAGCGAGTTTCGGTGGTTTCGGCGTGACATGGTAAACAGTAGAAGCTGTGGCCTCTGTGAATCAATTGGAGCGTAAGGATAAGGCACGTGAGGACTCAACTCCGATGTGGACATCCCATTTAAATCAATAAAACGCATTTATTGAACTCGTTTTTGTAAGTATCCTTAGTATAAAAAGCTTTACTTCCAATATATTCTGACAAATTTGGGGAAAATAAAGAAAGTATCTTTGAAGTAACTGTATCTGTACCTAGGTACATTTTTAAGCGAGCACCTAGGTACGTACCTAAGTAGTTTTTCGTATGAGTAACTGTAACTGTATCTTAGGTACATTTTTGAAGGTAACTTTTACAACCCTGGCGCTAGCCCGCTCAGCCACCGATCCCCCCCGGGTTGGACAAATATGTGTAGACAGATATCACTTTTCAGCTAGCTTACCAGCAGACAGCACTCACACTTTGTTTACATTCCTTCAAAGTTGCATTTGCGATGAGCAAGTGGTTGCATAGCGCACTATACAGGCGTAATATTCAACAGCTACATGAATCGTGTTCTTATACATACTTTTAATCATTTTACATTATGACTTCATCAGACCAAATAGTGCCTTATGCAGAGTATGTTTACGGCTATTGTAGATTATCTTGTCCCCGAGACTTGTGCAAAGGAAGCTTTTTTCCCTCTTGTATTGTTAAGTGTAACCCTTTCCAGCCCTGTTAAGTTCAGGAGTCTGGCTTCAACAGAAGCCGGTTCATTTTTCATGCTTAGCCACCACAAACCACTTGGGCTACCTTTGTTAACGACGCATATACACTCACCGTCTGTCGTAGTCCTGTTCCCTGACGTGCGTTCTGTGTTTCCTGCAGGTGTTTTTCGACCTGATGCGGGAAATACGCAACCGCAAGAAGACGGACAAGACGGTCAGCAACGGTCCGCGCAAGAAGCCGCGCCCCATCAAGAAGAAGTGTGTCATCCTTTAACCGAATACCCACAAAACAAAACCCCTTACTTTCTTCCTCCCCTCCGACCCCCCCCCCCCCCATGCCCTTCGAGCGTGTGCCGCCGTTTTACCGTTGTCCTCGTCTTTCGTTGTAATTTCGAGCTTCAGTCGTTTGTTGTGACGGCACGCGCGCCTCTTTCGGAACGCGCGTTGGTCGTTCCATTCCCGGCTGTTTTGTCTCAAACACCGGGCAGCAGGCTGACCGCAGCCTCAGCAGCCTTAGAAGCCCCTCTCTCGTTTATACCTTTCCCCTTATGCCAGTGAAAACGGAGGAGCTTCTTTTTCTCCAAAACGAGCCAAGTTTGTTTCATGTTTTCTTCTTCTTGTTGCATACGTTACATTCGTCCTGTTACTTTTTAAAGGCTGAAATGATTCCAGTGTTTACACGAGCTTGTAGTGCCCCTCCCGGCGAGCTTATTGGCACGCTTTCGTTCGCTCGAATCGAAAAGCGCCCACGACGGATGTGGCTGCCGAGGCGGGTGGACTCGCTCCCTGCGCCGCGGCCTTTTCCTGACGCACTTCCGTCGTCCTCGGAAAGGAGTTGTGCCTTCGTGCCTTAGGCATTTGTATTTATTTGTACCTCTGGAAAGAACAAACGGGCAAAAAGAGAGAATGAACAGCCGAGGCACGTCTCTGAACTTCGTTTTTGTGTTGGCAACCAAATGTTGCTCCTGCGAGCTCACCAATACGACGAGACGCCAAAGGTGCCGCCGTTCGGAATCGAAACGGGGAACACTGAGCTGTGGCGAACCGGTGCGTGACGTGCTGCTTGGTTGATGGCTCCTGAGACGAGCTGGTGGCGCTCTAAAACCGAGCGCTGCCACTTGTTCGGGAAGATGCTGCTCGTCTCGACAAGAGGAGCATGGTCGCCGGGTGGCACGACATGTAATCGTCTGCTGCTCGTATGTTTGCGCATTGGTTTCGGACGACTGCGCGCCAAGTGGGATTTTAAGGCTGTCCGAGAAAGGGTAGTAGTTTAATGTAAGTAGATTCTCTAAAGTGTGCAGAGTAAATTGAGGAATGGCATTTGCAAGGAAAATTGGGCGAAGGAAGGCCTCGTGCTGTGGTGCAATAGGGACGTTTCTGCCCTGTTGCCCGCGGCACCCATTTGGGCTCGTTCTATCGTATCATAGTGGGGAATGCTGGCAAGTTATTGCTTGTTTGGCTGTTTATGCTCGGCTCCCGCTCTGATCGGGCGAATTAAGTTTCCCGCCTAGCGCACCTTTAGGCATCCCAGTCTTGGTTTCCCCGCTGCAGCATTGAACGAGCCCCTAAAAACGCGGAAATGCCCCTCGCAATTGATGGCCGGCTTCTCTTTCTTGCTAAGGAACCAGCCATGGCCATCTAATCTTTTTGAGCAGCTTGGACACACGCGAGCTATCGTCGAGTTCCACACGTCTTTTGCGCCCACGAGCTCGTCCACGCTCGTTCGGCCGTTCGTTTCGGGGAGAAACTGGCGTGGAGAGTTTGTGGTGTTCAGCTGGCCCCGGGAGCCAGGGAGTGTTTCTCGTGTGCCAAAAAAGATGTGTTCTTTTGGAGGGTTCTTTTGCAATTGGATGTTTATAGAAACAGTGCTTTGGAATTGGTATAATAAGCTTGTTTGAGCTCAAGGCAGGCAATTTGGCAGGCTCTCGAGTTGAGCACATTGAGGAATAAATTGTCACTGCAAGAGTGCACCTTGATGCAAAGGCTCCTCTTTGTATTGTGCTTCTCCAATCTGCCAAGTTGTCCTAAAAAATGGTAAGTTACATACGTTACATTAAAGTAGTTTCAAGAGGAATTTTAAGGTCATGTGACCGGCTCCGTGGGGACAAGTAACTAAATCTACCGAGCATTCCAACCAAATGGCTGCTGCAAGTCTGTCCTCTGATCATTCAAGTTTAATTTGGCGTGCAGAAAGGTCGAACAGGCTCGAAATGCAAGTGAAACAAGTCAAATTTGTGTTCTTTAGGAGCGGTATGTAAAGTTACTTCTGTGAAAGATCGTGTTAAGAAAGTGTCGGGCAAAGCTTACGTCTGCCGAGTGGAATCTACTGGATGCTGGGTACTTTCTCTCCATGGGGCTGGTCGCGTGATCTCAAAGTCCTTCTTGTGGCTAGCTTAACCGTCTGGAGAGATGCACACATTCACCAGCAAAATGGTCCTGGGGATTGGCTCGATTTGACCAGTCTTCCCAGTGCAGTGGGCGGTGTCCACGAGACAGTCTACATATTGGTATTTTGGGGCTGTAAATGTGTATTGGACATTGATGTGCTTTTGGTATGGCATTTGATCTGCCTAGCATTCACCTGCTTTACTTGCAAGGTGCCGCAACAGACGAGAAGGAACTGAAACCATTTTGTACCTCCGAGATGTTGGCTTTACTGCATCAAAAACGAGTGCAATGGACTCCGAGAAAATGTATCGCAACACGGCGTCGTCATCCCTACAAGCCGTTGCGAAGGCCGTCGTTATCTACAAGTGCATGGGACGTGAGGTTAAAATTTGTCTTGTGAAAAAGTTTTTTTTTTAGAGCGAAGCTCGCTTAGCCGATGGGTCTGTCCTCCTCTGTATGTAGCCACTTCAAGTTTAGTTTATGAATGGCTCAAGAGATGGCGTGTTCCGGAATTAACTTTATGTAGAGATGACAGATGGCGCTTAGCTCATGTTGCGGAGCGGAGAGCGCGCAAGGCGGCGGCAGCGCGCGCTCGCAGACAGAATCCAGCCGTGCGAGAGCGAGAGGCCGAAGCATGTCGTCAGAGCTGCGCGTCGACGCCGCCAAGATCCGGCCGTGCGAGAGCGGGAAGCCGAATCGCGTCGTCAGTCTGCTCGGCGACGCCGCCAAGATCCGGCCGTACGAGTGGGAAGCCGAAGCGGCACGGCAGCGTCGCCAAGATCCGGCCGTACGAGAGCGGGAAGCCGAAGCGGCACGGCAGCGGCGCCAAGAGGATCTGCAGAACGTCAGGGAACGGGAAGCGGCAAGAAAGCGCGCGTATCGGCAGGCAGACCCCGATGCAGCGAGAGCTCGTGAGGCGTCTGCAAAACGCATCAGGCGAGCTCAGCCCGAAGGTGCCGACGCGCGGTTTAAGCGAGACTTTCTAGACGTTTCGTTCGGCCATAGCTGTGGTGTGTGTGATAGATTGTGGTTTGTATACACACACACAGTGTTTCTCACGTCTTTACATGGCGATGAGTGGGCGAATTAACGGAAGAATCGCTGGTTTACCGACGATTCACTCCGGAGCTTCGCCCACTCATCATCATTCACCACGTGGATATGCTGAGATTCTTTTTTAAAGCAACTCGCAATATTTACATTAAACTTTTATTGCTTTAATGCCATATGCATATCACAATGGTAAGAACTTGTGAAGATTACAGCCTGTTTTGCTTTCGTAGCGGACGTCGCGATGGATTCGGGGGTCCCATGGCCCTCTCTGATGGAGCCCGTTGCTGAATGAGTGGGAAAGCGGCTGTCCTAAGGGGGCCGTGGCAAATCCAAGGGGGGCGGGATGGGGGCGGCCGCCCCCCCCCCCCCCCCCAAACGAAGTCGACCCCCCCACCCCTCCCCCTTCTCGGAGGGCAATTTGACATGGGTGGACCCGCTGGTGTACAAGAAAGAATGGGAGAATAGTATCCTTACAAATTTCCCCGCCCCCCCCCCCCCCCCCCAATACGGAGTTCTGGATCCGCCCCTGTAAGGGGGCAACTTTCTGTGGCAGAAGAGAGGAGAAAGAGCGACAAGAGAGGAGAAAGTGCGACAAGATTGGAAGAATTCGAAAATAGACGAAAGGTTAAGTGTGACGAGAAGTTGCTCAAGCGCTTGCACACTTTAGTTTTATACAGTGTGCAATTCCAGTATTTTCCTGCAAAGTAAGCTAAAAAGAAGGTACAGACCTTAGAGGTGATGTTTTACTGCTTGAATCGCTGATGTCAGAGTCTAATCCCCACCGTTCCGAGCAGCCCAATGCATGGGCTCAATTTAAAATGGGCCGTAAAAATCGGCGCTTGCAGTAGCAATCTAAACTTTTCGTTAAAGGTATATTTCACAGGTCAATTTTATCATGCACAATGGACCCTTTTTCACATACCGCACGGCACCAGGCGGTGGCTGCACAAACTAAAAATCGAGGAAGGGACCTACCTGCGCTACCAATCGATAAATGGGAGCTACGCTACCAGTTTCTTCGTTCTCTGAGCAGCGGGGCGTGCCCAACGCGCCTTCCAAGTGGGGCATCCGCGGCGTCCACGTACACGTCGTGTTATTCTTTCCGTCCGCTTTCTTTTTTTGCGTAACACAATTATATGTATGCTGCAATTACGTTTGCTACTCGCTGATCTACAGCCTCCTTCCGAATTTCCTCGATTTTTGGTGCCAACTTCCGCCGCTTGGCATCGGGCGCTCGCGCGTGCGCAAAACGCTTCTTGGAAAAGGTCCATTACAAAGTGTAGCTCCCTTTCTGTAAAAACATTTCGAGAGGCAGACTTGTATAGCGCTGTAGTCTCGTATATAGGTAGAGCTTGTAAAGGAAAAGGAATTAAATAGCTCTCGCTTCGCGCTGCACTGGGCATTCTATCAAACATGGTGTAAGAAGTGGAAGAGTGGCACGTGCCAAAAGTGCGGAAAGAAAGGTCACTATGCGACTGTTTGCCGGTCGGTGCAAATGCTGCAGGCAATCGAAAAAGAGCCAGGATTCCTTGGTTTGGTGGGTGAAACTACCTCGTCAACCTGGGAAGTCGCTCCGCAAGTAGAAGCGAAAAGACTGATCTTCAAGATCGACACAGGGGCGGACGAGACTGTCATTCCAGAACGACAGTACCATCAGCATTTCAAGCATATCCCTCTAAACCCCACAACGCGTCGACTTCAGGGACCTGATGGAAAAGCTCTTCGCATTTCGGGAGTGGCCAAGCTCCATTTCAAGTTGAACGGCCGAGAAAGCGTCGAAGACGTTTACATCCTTCCGCTACTCCGCACCGCACTTCTCGGCAAGCCAGCCATCAACCGCTTGGGACTGTTCAGCTCCCTCAACTCTGTTTCGGTGTTGAACGTCGACAAAGACTTCCCTGAGGTCTTCCAAGGTCTTGGCAAGTTACAACAAGAGTGTGACATACTGCTTCGACCTGACGCCACTCCGCATGCTCTCACGTCTCCTCGTCGGGTGCCTCTACCCCTGTATGAGAAGACAAAAGAGGAGCTTCTACGGATGCAAGAAATCGGCGTCATCACCCCCGTAACAGAACCCACCTCTTGGTGTGCTCCAATGGTGGTGGTACCCAAACCGTCAGGAACACTGCGGATCTGTGTAGACTACACAGAGCTCAACAAGTTCGTCCTACGTGAATGGCATCCCATTCCGGCGGTGGAACACACCCTTGGGACGCTGCAAGGAGCCACCTGGTTCTCAAAAATGGATGCCACATCAGGATTTTGGCAGATTCCTTTAAGCGAGAAAAGTAAAGCGCTGACCACTTTCATCACACCCTTCGGTCGCTTTTGCTTCAATCGCCTACCATTTGGAATCTGCTCTGCCCCGGAACACTTCCAACGGCGCATGAGTGACATTCTCCAGGGTCTTGAAGGTGTTGCTTGCCACATGGACGATATCCTTGTCTGGGGATCATCGAAGGAACAGCACGAACAACGACTCCGCGCTACTCTCGAGCGAGTTCGAGACGCAGGCGTGACCCTGAACAGAGACAAATGCCAGTTTGGCGTCACGAAGATACAGTACTTGGGGCACATCATCGAGAACAACCACGTACGACCTGACGAGAACAAGATAAAAGCAGTCACTGAGATGCCGAGGCCAACCTCCAAGACTGAACTCCGACGACTGATGGGCATGGCCACCTACTTAGGTCGTTTTGTACCTAACATGGCAGAGTTGCTACAACCACTGTCAAGCATGTTGTCATCAAAACAAGAGTTCGTCTGGGAGACCGCGCAGGAACAAGCATTCTCAAACTGGAAAAGACTACTCTCATCAGATCCAGTCCTCGCGATGTACTCCCCGAAGAGACCAACTAAAGTCACGGCGGATGCCTCCTCGTATGGCCTGGGCGCTGTCCTACGTCAGCAGCAAGACGATGGTCGCTACGCTGTCATTGCCTATGCTTCCCGAGTACTAACCGAGACTGAACGCCGTTACGCTCAGATCGAAAAGGAAGGCCTTGCTCTCGTCTGGGCCTGCGAGAAGTTTCACGACTACGTCTGCGGAACTAAGTTTTGCCTGGAAACAGACCACAAACCTCTTGTCTCGCTGTTTGGGTCGAAAGCGATTGACGACCTGACACCTCGACTGCAGAGGATGCGCATGCGCTTAATGCGGTACGCTTATGAAATCATGTACATTCCAGGCAAAGACATCACCGCCGCTGACGCTTTGTCAAGGTCTCCGCTCCAAGGGAAGATCGAGGACAACGAGCTGGAAAAAGAGATCGAAGGCTACATAAACCAGCTGTTTTCAACGCTGCCAGTTTCTCCCCCTTCGTTGCAAGAGCTGAAAAGGGAACAAGAGGAAGATGAGTCCTGCCGCCAACTCCGCTCTTTCACACAAAAAGGCTGGCCAAGTCATCGTGATCTGCAGCCTTGCCTAAAGGAGTTCTGGCCGCATAAAGACCATGTCACCGAAGTCGAAGACGTCCTTATGCATGGCACCAGAATCATCATCCCGAAAAAGTTCCAGGAAGCAACTCTTCGCATTCTGCACGAAGGCCATTTTGGCATAGATAAATGCCGCGCGAGGGCAAGAAACGCAGTCTGGTGGCCAACAATCGACGCTGACATTGAGAATTTGGTGAAGTCATGTCGGACTTGCCTCCAACACAAAGGAAACAGGAAAATGCCACTGAAGCCCACGGAGTTTCCGGAAAGACCATGGCAAAAGGTCGGCATGGACCTTTTCTTTGTTGGAGGGTCGTGGTGGCTGATTGTCACAGATTACTACTCGAGGTTTCCCGAGTTAGTGAAGCTCACTAGCTTGACTGGCAACGCTGTCGTCACACACTGCAAGTCCATCTTTGCAAGACACGGCATACCGGAGGTAGTCATCAGTGACAACGGACCAGGGGCGGATTTCGGGGGTGGTCCGGATGTCCTGACCCCCTCTTGATTTCTGCATGTGTAAAATTTAGGGCATAAAACGAAGGGGAGGGGAAGGGGTTCCTGAACATATGGTACGTTGACCAACACCTGACCCCCCCTCAGGAAATTCCTGCATCCGCCCCCAACGGACCACAGTTTTCCAAAGGACCCGATTCATTGTTCGCAGTCTTTGCGAAAGAATAGGGGTTTAGACACATAACTTCAAGTCCCCACTATCCCCAGCGTAACGGTCTAGCTGAAGCTGCCGTAAAAATAATCAAGGGATCTCTTAAAGGGATATACAACGAAATTTGAAATACCTATACCCGTCGTGTTCAAAAATAGGTTAAATATGATCCACAATATCCGTAAATGACAATCGGACGTTTGTATTTTCAGCCTGGTGGCTGTATTTTTTTGTTATAAACGGCCCACTCCGGCCAGCTCTCGGAGAACAGCCAGCGGAAACCACGTGACGTCCAACGCAATCATGACGTAGTTTGTCTTGGGATGAGCAAAGCTACGGCGAGGCTGACGTCGAGAAGATGGCTTAGTAGTTCCATCCACCGAAACGGCTGCTTTTGTACGAATTTTGAGTGATGGGTTAATCTTCTATAATCTTGTAGAGGGACAATAGCAACTTCTTTGTCACACAAAAGGGATTCTTGGTAAGAGGGGAATTCCTCCTTCCCCTCATCTCTCGTCGTGGCCGGAGGCGAGGACAAACGTCGTCACTATCTGCCAAGGTTCCTTGACGGGCATTACAAACAAGGCGTTAGCGACAACCACCAGTGCTCTTTGCTAATCGTTTGATTTGTTTTAAAATTCCTTTTCGTGTCTTTGTTAACAGGATATTGGTGTGTCTGATGTGATAGTACTCCTTTGAACACATTGAGACCAAAAAATAAGCGCCGAAATTTCGTTGTAGTATCCCTCTAAAAAGTCTGGAGACCCGTACCAGACCCTCCTTACCTACAGGGCCAGCCCCCTCAAGAACGGTTACTCACCTGTGGGAGTTACTAGGGAATAGCGCGCGCTAAAGCTTTGCGTACGCAAAGAATAGCGTCGTCGCCACGGCGCATGCTCCGAACGCAAACCAGGTTTTGCGCTTTGCGTGCGCAATTTTAGCGTGCGCTATTTCTCGGAAATAGCGTGCGTACGCAAAGAGTCTTTGCGCTTCTCCAAGGAGGATTCGTGATGACAAGTTGGCTAAAGCCAAGACGAACACAGTTAAAAAAAATGGCGGCCCCAGGACCATGGCTGGCTGCGGTCGCTTTGGCGGCGTCGTGAGCGCGACGTCGGCGGCATCCTCGCGACTGCGATTTTCAGTACGGGACCACAGGCACGACATTGCACTCGGTTTGGAAAACCCAGTAGGGTGGGCAACGATCACCGGCAACTTGATGCGTGCGACGAGCGAGCATTTATCGGCGAAGGTCAGTACACGCTTGCCGAGGCGACGGATGCGGCGGACACGACCGGTCGACCGTTCGCGTCGCACTCTCACGTTTAAACAAATGTAAAATTGTTACTCCGGACCAAAAATCTTGTTTTTTCTCAAGTTGCAGCATTTCGTGTGTGAAATAAAAATCGTGACTGTATCTTGGTGGCGTTGCAAGCGCGAGATGCTTGGGCTTCTGCGTCGCGGCGGAGAAACGCTATTCTAAAACTCTCTTGCGTCGCGTGCGCTAAAGCAAGCGCTAAATATAGCGCTAGCGTGCGCTAAAATTGCGTACGTTATTCTAAAACTCCCTACTAATGGGTAGAAGAATCAGAACAACTTCTTCAAACAGCCTGCTTCCTCGTCTCCCAGACAAAGAGAAACTAAGGGCTTACAAAGAAGAAAGCAGGAAGAAGCAGAAACTCTGGTTTGATTCTCGCCATGGGGTGCGAAATCTTTGACTTAAACATCGACACGGACATCTGGGTAGTGTACCTCGAGAAGTTCGGCACTGTCCACAGGTCAGTTGAGGAGAATGAGATCATACTGGGTGGACACTGGCGATACGTCCAACATCGAAGAAGTACAGGGAATGTACCCCTGTCTGTTCCTGCATGTACCGACACGAGCCACACACGAAAAGTGGAAGATGTGTTCAACCAAAACGTTACGCCACCTGGAAGATGTGAGACAGACTCTTGTACAGCGCTGTAGTCTCGTATATATGTACAGCTTGTAGAGGAAAAGGAATTGACTCCGTAAGTGTGACGTCATGGGTCCAAACAAACCGTTGCTAGGGTCGTTGTTATGGACAAATACACGTGGCTCGGTTTTCGCTACGAAAACCCGACCGTTCAAAAATCAGGAGTAGGATTTAAACTTCTAAAAATCACAGATATAGAAAGCTTGAATGTCATATATGTTTCGACAGAAGTGTGCCGGTAATCGCTCGTTTCTGAAATATTTACGACTGCGACTTCCGGTCCTCAAGATGCCTGCAGCAGACGACGAATGCAAGACGTATGCCGTCTGCCGCACGCCGGCCGACCAAGTGGGGCCGTCATTTGCATCGTGTGAATAAAGACGATATTCTGACATCGCATTGGTTTGAAATATAATGAGTTTCAAACACTTATAAGATTTCATAGTGGGGTGCGATGCAAAATATGGTTTATCGAAAGTCCGGGCGTCAATCGAGATGATCGTCTGCTAAAAGATCGCATTGCACCCGTGAGAAAAGCACTTCAGGCGAACAGCTGAGATCCCAAGTTTTGTTTGCGGACTCGCGCCTGGTTGTAACCATCGCGTGGAGGAAGATTCTTGCAGTTTCTTCAGATTTCCGCAAGACTCCAAAGCGCGAAAGAACTGGATAAAAAACATAAGGCGAGTTTGGCAGTTTGATACTTTAGACCCATGTTACGGATAAAAAAAACAGGACGCGGGATGGCCAAAAAACATGCTTTTCGTGCAAGGCTCGTCAAATTATGAGGCGCTGGAGAAATGCAGCCTTCTGCGTTAAGTCCTTATTTCGAACTCTTTTTGTTCGCCTTCCGCCCATTGAAAAGCATGCGGGAAGGGCCTTAGAACGCACCTGGTATCGCTGCGCCGCAGCGTTCTTCCGCAACATGAAGTTCGTCTGCGTTCCTCGCCGTCACCATGGCAACGAACGCCGAATGAATGGAAGCACGCACGCTACCGCCGCGTGAAGCCAGCAACAGCTGACGCCATTTTACGAACGCCGTCTGCTAGCCAAAGCCGAACGCGGTATGTCAGATCAACCGCCTCCGCCGCCGCGCCGCAAGCAAAGACGACGAAGCTGAGACACGCCGACGGCGAATAGGCGAGCAACAGCACCGCGAGACGACTACAACGGCGGCATTTATTGGGATCAAAGGCTGCTTTCGCCGATGCGCCGCTAGCAAAGACGACGACGCTGAGGCACGCCGACGGCGAATAGGCGAGCAACAGCACCGCGAGACGACTACAACGGCGGCATTTATTGGGATCAAAGGCGCGAAATAAGCAAGAACAATTTTTATTTGAATCATAACACGCGATATCCAAGTTGGGGACCACATACCTTTGCTGGATCTTTCCTGTGAACTTTTTACAGAGACACGGGGTGCCGCGTACAGAACACAGCTCCGTTTGCAAAATATGGGGGCCCTGAAAAGGGCCGTTTAGACCGCTACCAGAACCTATAACTGACGTAACGAGCACTTGACGAGCGGTTGGCGCATAAGTCGTCTTTATGCACGCAGGCGGGCGACGGGCTCAGCGCAGCGGATCACTCGAAGTCACCGGGGCCGTCAGAATCCTCATCCTCCGCACTATAGGGAAGGTCCCTGTCTGCGTCGGGGCTGTAGATTTTGGCGGCCGCGGCGACGAACGACTGGAATCTATCAGTGTTTCCGCGCGCCTTCTCTCTCCTCCAAAACATGAACTTTGCAAGGTGACCAGTGAAATGGTGGCTCTCGCGCCGTCCAGATGGAAGACAGTTTTTGACGTGGGCCCAGGTGCCCTCCACCGTATTGGTGTGCGCACCAGTGTTCGGGTCGACAAAGTGCAGCTTGTGGTTAACGGTGAGGTGCGTGAAGCGAGCGTCATCTGCAAGCTTGCGATAGCCAGCCCAACAATCAGTGATTATTCTTGTTCCAGGGCGGACCCACTTGGCTATTAGCCCTAGCAGGGTTTTTAGCGTCACGGGTCTCCACGGGAACAAGAAAGCAGCACCCGCTGCCACGCTCCACACCGCCGAAAACCCACTGGCCAGGCCTTAAATACCCGCGATGGTACTTTCGCCGCCCGAACATACTCTCGTCTAGTTCTACAGTCACGCCTTCGCCACCAATCATGCCTGAATGCTTAAAAACGGCTTTTACCACAACCTCCCGACAAAAGCTCGCCCAATCAGTTATTGTCTTACTTGCGATATCAGTCTCCCACTGAATGACGGCGCACGGTAGGTTCTGGCACCGGAGGATGATTTTCATGAGTTGGAGAAGCGTCAGGTGCGATCCTTCGAAAAAGGAACCGCTCCGTACCGAGACGTGGCCCCGGCACTGAACTTTGACCGGCTTCCTCTTGTACACCGCACGAGTCATCCACACACCGCACCCGCACGTGTAGCGATCCGCAGATCTATCGCGGACTTGCAGCTTGTCATCGCAGCTTCGCATTCTGGACACGCACGAAAACCCAGGAGCCAGGAGCAGGCCCATGCGCTGAAGCAAATTAATTGCTTCAAGATGATCTTTCATGGCGTCATGAAGACGGCACAAGTTGAACGCCATGGCACTGCGATGCTCGCCTCTGGAAGAATAAAGCGCCGAGTGAAAACTGCGCGCTTCTTTGCATTTATTATTTTTATTTCATCCGCCATTTTATACCTCGTGACACAATTCTAACGAACTCATTGGTTGATCGGTCGGACCACACCATCGCGTGACAAAACAAACGCCAATCGTGTGACCAGAACGGTTGCCACGGTCGGCATCGTTAGAAGAGAACAGTCGAACCCAACAACAAAATAAAGTAACAAAGTGAATAAAGAAAACAAAAAATAGAAGGGAGCCGTTGGAGTTTCGGCAACACGGACGCCGTCTTCTTTGATGAGAGGAGGAGCGGCCGTGCTACTCTGGCCGCACTGGCTGCTCAAAATCTCCCTTTTGTTTTTCTTTTTCTTTTTTTTAACTTTACGGGGTGCCACGATCTTTATTTGAAGCTGATTTGTTAAATTAATAACAAACAACGCGTCGGAACGGAGGAGGTAGGGAGTCTTGGCGTCAGAATTCGACGTGGTAGAAAAGAAAAGAAAATAACGAATGCACAATACGTACCGTATGCCAAGACCGTTATACTCCGCACTCGGTGAGGACTCATGACGCCACCGACGACCGTTAGGCTATTTATTTTGTTTCCTTAGATTTTTTATCGTGACGACTACTCCACTGTGCGTCGACGTCTCCAGCGGAGATCCGGCAGTTTTTAATAATAATTATTACTGTCGTTTGAAGGGCATTCTTTTTATGCTGCTTCGTTCCTGACGCCATAAAAATATGGGGCGAGAATACTTAGCACCACGTATAAGAAAATAAAAAAAGTTTAGTTCATGATCGGATTGGTTTGTGGATACATTAAGTCCAATAAAATTAGTCCAATAATTCATTAGTACGATTATTTAGCTCCATTATTAGCATCTTTTGTGTGCATGCGTGAAATACAGCACCCAACGAGAAGACACGAGAAGAACGCTGCAACTGCTTGACCATAAACCACTTTTGAGAAAATGCGCCGCAAGACAGGGACGGAGTAAGGGAGACAACAAGTAGACTATTTAATGTCACCAAAACTTCCTGGGCGGAGAACACTTGGTGGTATCAGTGTATCGTTTTGAAAGCGCTAAAAAAACACGTCGGGGACACTGGACTTATGGACCAACTTTGAGTGCGTGCGCGTGTGATGTGTGTATATGCCATTCTTTCTTTTTAGATTGTTGGCGCGAAACATCCACACGGACTAGGGCCTGAGTAATGCAGAGTTGTTACTCAGGCCCTAGTCAGTGTGGAGTTTTCGCGCCTATAATCTAAACAGAAAGAATATTTTTATGGCGTCAGGAACGAAGCAGCATAAAAAGAATGCCCTTCAAACGACAGTAATAATTATTATTAAAAACTGCCGGATCTCCGCTGGAGACGTCGACGCACAGTGGAGTAGTCGTCACGATAAAAAATCTAAGGAAACAAAATAAATAGCCTAACGGTCGTCGGTGGCGTCATGAGTCCTCACCGAGTGCGGAGTATAACGGTCTTGGCATACGGTACGTATTGTGCATTCGTTATTTTCTTTTCTTTTCTACCACGTCGAATTCTGACGCCAAGACTCCCTACCTCCTCCGTTCCGACGCGTTGTTTGTTATTAATTTAACAAATCAGCTTCAAATAAAGATCGTGGCACCCCGTAAAGTTAAAAAAAAAGAAAAAGAAAAACAAAAGGGAGATTTTGAGCAGCCAGTGCGGCCAGAGTAGCACGGCCGCTCCTCCTCTCATCAAAGAAGACGGCGTCCGTGTTGCCGAAACTCCAACGGCTCCCTTCTATTTTTTGTTTTCTTTATTCACTTTGTTACTTTATTTTGTTGTTGGGTTCGACTGTTCTCTTCTAACGATGCCGACCGTGGCAACCGTTCTGGTCACACGATTGGCGTTTGTTTTGTCACGCGATGATGTGGTCCGACCGATCAACCAATGAGTTCGTTAGAATTGTGTCACGAGGTATAAAATGGCGGATGAAATAAAAATAATAAATGCAAAGAAGCGCGCAGTTTTCACTCGGCGCTTTATTCTTCCAGAGGCGAGCATCGCAGTGCCATGGCGTTCAACTTGTGCCGTCTTCATGACGCCATGAAAGATCATCTTGAAGCAATTAATTTGCTTCAGCGCATGGGCCTGCTCCTGGCTCCTGGGTTTTCGTGCGTGTCCAGAATGCGAAGCTGCGATGACAAGCTGCAAGTCCGCGATAGATCTGCGGATCGCTACACGTGCGGGTGCGGTGTGTGGATGACTCGTGCGGTGTACAAGAGGAAGCCGGTCAAAGTTCAGTGCCGGGGCCACGTCTCGGTACGGAGCGGTTCCTTTTTCGAAGGATCGCACCTGACGCTTCTCCAACTCATGAAAATCATCCTCCGGTGCCAGAACCTACCGTGCGCCGTCATTCAGTGGGAGACTGATATCGCAAGTAAGACAATAACTGATTGGGCGAGCTTTTGTCGGGAGGTTGTGGTAAAAGCCGTTTTTAAGCATTCAGGCATGATTGGTGGCGAAGGCGTGACTGTAGAACTAGACGAGAGTATGTTCGGGCGGCGAAAGTACCATCGCGGGTATTTAAGGCCTGGCCAGTGGGTTTTCGGCGGTGTGGAGCGTGGCAGCGGGTGCTGCTTTCTTGTTCCCGTGGAGACCCGTGACGCTAAAAACCCTGCTAGGGCTAATAGCCAAGTGGGTCCGCCCTGGAACAAGAATAATCACTGATTGTTGGGCTGGCTATCGCAAGCTTGCAGATGACGCTCGCTTCACGCACCTCACCGTTAACCACAAGCTGCACTTTGTCGACCCGAACACTGGTGCGCACACCAATACGGTGGAGGGCACCTGGGCCCACGTCAAAAACTGTCTTCCATCTGGACGGCGCGAGAGCCACCATTTCACTGGTCACCTTGCAAAGTTCATGTTTTGGAGGAGAGAGAAGGCGCGCGGAAACACTGATAGATTCCAGTCGTTCGTCGCCGCGGCCGCCAAAATCTACAGCCCCGACGCAGACAGGGACCTTCCCTATAGTGCGGAGGATGAGGATTCTGACGGCCCCGGTGACTTCGAGTGATCCGCTGCGCTGAGCCCGTCGCCCGCCTGCGTGCATAAAGACGACTTATGCGCCAACCGCTCGTCAAGTGCTCGTTACGTCAGTTATAGGTTCTGGTAGCGGTCTAAACGGCCCTTTTCAGGGCCCCCATATTTTGCAAACGGAGCTGTGTTCTGTACGCGGCACCCCGTGTCTCTGTAAAAAGTTCACAGGAAAGATCCAGCAAAGGTATGTGGTCCCCAACTTGGATATCGCGTGTTATGATTCAAATAAAAATTGTTCTTGCTTATTTCGCGCCTTTGATCCCAATAAATGCCGCCGTTGTAGTCGTCTCGCGGTGCTGTTGCTCGCCTATTCGCCGTCGGCGTGCCTCAGCGTCGTCGTCTTTGCTAGCGGCGCATCGGCGAAAGCAGCCTTTGATCCCAATAAATGCCGCCGTTGTAGTCGTCTCGCGGTGCTGTTGCTCGCCTATTCGCCGTCGGCGTGTCTCAGCTTCGTCGTCTTTGCTTGCGGCGCGGCGGCGGAGGCGGTTGATCTGACATACCGCGTTCGGCTTTGGCTAGCAGACGGCGTTCGTAAAATGGCGTCAGCTGTTGCTGGCTTCACGCGGCGGTAGCGTGCGTGCTTCCATTCATTCGGCGTTCGTTGCCATGGTGACGGCGAGGAACGCAGACGAACTTCATGTTGCGGAAGAACGCTGCGGCGCAGCGATACCAGGTGCGTTCTAAGGCCCTTCCCGCATGCTTTTCAATGGGCGGAAGGCGAACAAAAAGAGTTCGAAATAAGGACTTAACGCAGAAGGCTGCATTTCTCCAGCGCCTCATAATTTGACGAGCCTTGCACGAAAAGCATGTTTTTAGACCGGAGTTTGGACATAGTTTTTTTTACCACAACATGGGTCTAAAGTATCAATGTGCCGGCGAGTTTATTACAGATTGTACTCGCATCGCGAGTTTGATGAAGATCGTCACCAAAAGAGCACATCCACGGAATTTGATGTATACAAAGGGAAAAAAAAAGCAAAATACTGCGAAATCGCGATAGACATGCAATTCTTTAATAACCTGACAACCACAATAATAATAATAACAAACGACTTACCTCGACGGCGTACGATTTGTTTCTCATGCTGGCCTGCACTACGCCGGTAATGAATGCACTTCAGGTCGTCGTCGTAACTGATCTGCATGACGTGGTTTGATTTTACTGCATTTTCACCCCTCGTAACGAAGCTAAGTTGTTCACAGAAAAAAACGCACATTGCGGAGGCCTCTACGGTTATGGTGATGCACTTGTTTTTGTCGCTCGACGCCCGCTGCAACAGAGGCCAGCAAATCTATCGTGTCGTCTGCTACCAAAGCAAAGCGGAGTGTAAGATTTCAGAAATGGCTTGCATCGTTGCGATACGACACTGAGACGACAAGAACATCTTCATAATTCGATATCAAGAAGTTAGGTTGCTTACAAAAAATTATTTACTTACTTGTAAGCAAAAATCTAGCCTCATGTGGAGTCTCCATGCATTAGTCCATAGCAACGTCCCTAGCAACGGTTTGTTTGGACCCAGACGCCATGTTGTGACGTCATCACTTACGAAGTCAATTGAAAGAGCTCGCGATTCAAACTGCCCAAGACATTCTAAAAAAAAAAAAAAAAGGGGGCCGAGAAATTGGCTAGGGTCAACGGCAAATGGCGACGCAGATCACCGAGTCGAGTGGCGGACCGAGTTTGGGCAATATTGGTTTGGGCGGCCATGGCGGCCATGTTGGATCCAAGGCCGCACTGCGGAAGCTACCGTCGCTTGTGCAGGAGATCGGAGGCGCAGATGTGGCGTAGCAGAGAAGATATGCCGACGTTCAATCGTGTCGCCTGTTTCTCTCTATGCCCTCGGTAGAACACAGAAGCCGACGAAAACGTCGCCCCCTAGTAAGCCGTTGTTGTTGGTCCAACTTCGAGGCATCCGGATGCGCCGGTCGCGTAGCACTCCACGAGCGCAGCAGAAGCGAGCAAGGCGATCATTCTCCGTGTCGTCTGCTTCCCGGTTTGGAATCGCGTTTTTAAAACATTGCTCGCGTTATAAAACAACGCGATTATACTTTACCCAGTGGATACACACGTTCAATGGTCAAGGAACCTTGCAGTTCGTTAGATTTTAGTGTAGGGCGTGTATTTCGCAAGCGCAAAGCGAGAAACACGATTCGTCCGAAACTCGGCGCGGGCAAGGTCGCTTTCCCTCTAAAGGTCGGATCCAGCAAGGAAAAGAAACGCAATACCAGCGATACTTTAGGCACTTAAGGTTCCAGCAGAGCCTCTGTGTGCCGGTAAAGGCCCGGTACCGGTACCGGTGCCGTCGACGTGATGAACAAGGGACATGCGTTCGATTTCTTGCTCGGATACCGAAACCGAAACAAGCCAACAAAGCGACGAAGCCACCAAGCCAGTCATGTAGCCGAACTGTAGCCGAACGCTAGTCGAACGAATGCTTTGTTCGCGTCACATCAAGAAGGTGTGACAAATGAGTGATTTGCACGCAAGATTCCAAGCTCGACATAATCTGAGACGTCAACGAACCGATGTCCTCTTGCCGGTCTGTTTCGAACATTTCTAGGCATGACTGAACGGGCGTTTGAAAACAAATTACCCCACTACGACGGCAGCTCGAACGTCGTTCTGCCGGACGGAGAGGTGCGTCCACATTTCTGCATTCCCTTCAAGCTAGGGTGACCAGACGTCCCGTTTTAAAACAGTAAAACACTGTGTAAAACTAACGACGAAAGTCACTTGTCCGACTCCGGAACAATGTGCTCATAGTAACACAATTTCACGTTTGTATCCCGTATCCCACCCACCTTACCCCACCCCACCTCACCTTTTAAACCAGAGCCTCCCGTTTTTTACCCTGAGGAATATGGTCACTTGACTTAGAGAGCGCTGCCAAAACGCCGGAACTATCGCGGCCGATTTGTTTCAGTTCACGATAAAGGGCGCCAAGAGGCACATCCTGGAGCTGGCGGGAGTGCTGGAGAAGGACCTTGTCAAGCACATTGACTGGAATGACGCTTCGATGTACACCGGCACCGCAGGTGTGGATTAAGGCTTATCGAACATTAGTTCGCAGAGCGTATGCAGGTGCTCCCAGGGGGAGGGAGGGGGGCAGTGTTGCCACAGCTCCCCAGAAAATAGTAGTAGATTTCAGCTTGGAAATATCAGCAAAAATCAGTAAATTTCTAAATTTCGGTAGTCTGCTTTTTTCTATTAGCTTGTTTGTGTTGTACGGTTATTGCATTGATTATTTGCACAGCACATATGAAAAATGCCTCAGAAAACAAAAGGAAGCAGTGCAAAAAAGTAGAAACTGTATGCAAAGCAAATATCCCAAGACCTCTTCCTGAAATATTCGGAAGTCAGCTGCCGCGACGACCATAATACAGGATTACCAGAAGTCGCTTAGTCTTTATCGCTTAGTGGTCTGCTCAATCAAGTAGTTTCACACTTGTTCTCTGAGTGTAAAATTTGTTGGCAAAATTTTCCTTCAATGTCCCCATATCCCGAGGTGTTTTTAAAGGGAAAGGCCCTTCAATGATTGTTTGGCTGGTCAAAAACTTGCGCTGAGATAGACCTCAGGCACGGCCGCTGGATCCTCTTTCCGCGCGCTCCCTTCTCCGGCCTGCCGATGCGCCCTCCGGAGGAAGATACCGAGCTAGTTGCGTTATTCGCCGCGCTACTGGTGAGGGCGCTGGAGAGCGTGACGGGCGGCGGTACCGGGAGATCCTCCCGGCCGCTCGCGGCTACGTGCGCCCGTCGGCCGCGTTTGGCCGACGGCTGCGTGCTTTGCGGGTTGGGGCAAGTTGGAGCGGCACGACACATCAGTGCCCTTCCCAGTTCTTGGTTCGATTTCGGTAGACCCATGCCATGCGACATTTTTATGGGCCATTACTCTTCTATTCCTTTGTCACCCTGAGAAAAAAGCAGCCTCGTCCTCTTTTTTTCAAAGGAGCGGAATTTTCGCCCGCGCCCCTGTTCAACCCCAGTGCCTTATCTGATCGTACTAGTGTGTCGTGCCTGACCCCGTCTTTCGGAGCCACTTCCGCTCTCGTGTGCTCCGTGAGGATGCAGTTTGTGAGAAGAAAATAAAGCAGAAATGAAAATATCTTGTTTATTACGCAGAAAACTTTAACGTAATCACCGCAATAACGTTGCGAGAATTGTTTTCGTTGAAACACTAAACACAACCTTACAACCGTAAGACCTTCCGTGAAAGTGGCTTGTGATAAAGCTTCATATATCTGTCGAGGGAGTCGTTGACGTTTCCAGTCCAGTTAGCCAAGAGTGGCCTGAGCAGTTTCCGCAGAAACAATTCACAAAGTTCCCTGCTATGTTCTTGGGAATCCCTTTCTTTGCACCACATCAGTGGGCACGACATCATGCAAGGAAGCAACGCGGCGAGTAACATCTTCGATATTTGACTGCTTCGCCTGACATCAGAGGACTGTAGCACGTCCTGCACAAACCTGCAGGTGATCTTGCACACCCAAAGAGCATCTAACGTCGGATACGTTAGTCCTCCACGATCAAGAATTCTAAGCAAGTTGAAGGGGCTGTCCGTTGTGCGAGGCTGATGCAGTAGTGTCTTGCAAGAAGGACAGGTGACCTAAGAGAAATTAAAGAAACTTTAGAAAGCGCTCAACTAAACACGTCGGCTCTTCACGTGAAAAATACGTGGCCACTCAATATCTTCATTCAACTTTTTTTATCTTTTCTAGTGGTGCTGACAATATTAACAGGGTACACGTGGCTCACCTTTTCATCACAAGCAAGCGCTATGTAGCCTGCCACGTAGGCTAGTGGAGCGAGTTCCAGGCTTTCCGACACTTGATCACAAACGTCCGGTGACCTCAGCTCCCTCATGAGCCTCCTCGCTGCCATCTCTATGACTGGTGGAAGGTTGTCGCCAGGACGTTGGGGAGTGGACGATCGCACTGAAGTCTGGGCATCGTAGCTTGTTGGCGCATTTCCAGATTTTGCTGCCTCGATGATTCCGACCTGACAAAAAAAAAAGAGTTTTAATGATCTAGTTCTTGCTGACCGTAGTCACGCTCAAATACCTTCAACAACCTCTCTGCCGTGAACACAGCGGTCCTTGCGTCCACCTTGTCGTTTCCACCGTTGAACTGCCGGAAACAGCTAAAAAGAGACTCCACGGGGTCACTGTTCAAGCAGCGTGTTAGGACGTACCGGAAGCTGTGGAAAGAATATGGAAGGAATTCAGAATATGCATACGGTTACTAATATTCCTATAAATTTTATATGTGAATAATAGACTTACTTTATGTTGTCAAGAAGGTACTCGGTGAGGGCCACTGTGGACCTTGTTGTCATCATAGTCGCCTCGTATGTTTCTTTTGTCATACAGCGATTGCGTGCACCATCGCCGGAAATTCTTAGATGTTCCATGTACTCAACGAAGTCCACTTCGAGCCACGACAGTCTCTCATCATCTGTAGTTATGAAGGGCTGTTCCTGGTCATGTCGATCGGTCCACCCACCAATGTTGTGCAAAGCATACCACTTCCCTATGGCTCTCATGAAGCGGACGGTCGCGCCACAGCCTTCGAAAATAGGCGCCCTTTCATGGCAGCTGGGGTTTTCTTTGAGGTACTCAAGAGTCCCAATAACCACTGGAGAAAATAGGAGAGTTGCTCTAGACACCTTCATTTTCTCGAGGTTGCTGGGGTCGACGTGTGCCCGTGTCAGAAACCTCACCGGCTTCACCAAAAGGCCACTCTGGATGTCGTATAGTTCTTTGAGGAAAAGACCCCCTTGGATTTCCTCATCTCCATCAAACATGCTTCTCTCCAGCAGATTAGTTCTCAAATTTTTTATCAGATGGTTGGGATCAAACGATAAAAATAAAGGGTCGTCTTCCCGGAGAGGATGTGCGATTACGTGCTGCAGTGTCTTGTCTTCTGACATGCTCCTGAAGAGCGCGGCATTTGTCTTGTGGTTATCCGTGACAATCCTCGTGACGTGGAATCCAGCGTCCTCAATGGCCTGCATGACACTCAATGTCATTTTCTTTAGTTCGTCATTCTTCAGGCATCTTGTGAAAAAATAACCGACAGGGATAATGTAGGCCGTCGAAAGCCCACGAATTACAAAACATAGCAGCCTGTTTGCTACTTGGGGCGTGCCTGAACTGGATGCTTCCGACGAGTCTATGCCCATGTCAACTAGTCCGAAAATCTTGTCTACTTGACGGTCGTACACGACTTTCTGCTGTATCGCCATCTCATCAATAATGAGAGAGCAGTGCCTTTCTTGGTCAATTTTCAATGCCTGAAATTCGGCACGAAGACGGTCTTTGATTAGAGTTGTGACTCCCACTTCTCCGGTAGAACGCCCAACAAACTTTTGGAGGGTGCTACGGCATGGCAGTTTGAAGAGTTTCCGAGCCTTGACGTGCTCATATCCCTTGCTTGAGCAAGCCTTCCAAAGGACGCACTCACGGAGAACATGCTCCTCATAGCTGGGCCTTGTTTTTCCAAACGACATTATTTGGTGTCTCACAAAACTGGCAGTTTTGTCCCCTCGGTCTGCTGCAGCGAAGATGTTCTTGAGAGCTTGTACTGCTTTATTCTGCTCAAACTCTTGAACTTTTCTGCTCAACTCATCGCACTTTTCTTGAAGTTTCTGCATCGAGCAATTTAGTCTGTTTACCTTCACTTGCAAGCGGTGCGTGTTCCTTTTGTTTTCTTTGAGCATTGCGGCAACGTTTAGCACGGTTTGGCATTCTTGATCAGTTCTAGTCGTCTCTTCCGATGGTTCCGTCTCGAGATCAGTTTCAGCCGGGGGCTCATCCACTCGATCAGACCTGTCATCTGCATGTTGGCTGTCATTCTCATTGGCACGCTCCTGGTTGGAACGTCGATCTGACTGTGTCCCGTCGTTTTCTTGCCGACTTAGCTTTCTTCGTTTGGGACAGTCACCGCCCTGCAAGTAGGAGGGGTATTCCGGAAACACTGTGGGAATAGCGCTTGACCGGAGGAGCTTTCTCTTGCAGCCTTCTCTGTAGTCTTTGTCAATAAAATGGCGCGAGCATACGACCGACCTCGAAGCAGGTTGCCACGGGCTACCTTTAGCGGTGCCTTGCCTTGATATTCGCTTCAGCCAAGCCGCTCGCCGCTCCACGTTGCTTGGTATTTCAAAATAGTGGTCGCCGGGGCTGTTTCGGTCAGTCGACGGGCAAAGGGGGACACAACAACTTTTAGGCATGATGTGCGCACATGAACGGAATAGGCTGTACAGTTCCTTCACGACATTGCAGATGACAGTAAAAAAACGTGACTAACCTTGCACCTGAAGGCGCACAACACAACGATGATAGTACGTAGCACGTTGATGCGACGACGGACGATCCTTCACGGCGTTGAAGATACAGTCACGTAAACAGGGCGTAATAGCAGAATGAATAAAAACATCTGAACATTGACTAAAAACAACGATGAGAGCAGCCCGTGGGCGCGGAAGAAAAACAACGAAAAGCGGCGCTGAGAAGTCAGAGCACGACGGGAGAGCAAGGAAGAGCTCGCCGATACGGAGGGGACGCGGGGCGTCGCGCTTTGTGGCGCCACCGGGGAAAAAAGCGGCCGAGTCGAGAAACTCTGTCTTCACGCTCCTCCTATTGTATTAGAAGCGGAGTGGGAGGCCGGAGAAGGGAGCGCGCGGAAAGAGGATCCAGCGGCCGTGCCTCAGGCAACGTAATATCACAAAGAAAATGTGGTGGCAAACTTTGCGTTATTTCGGACGTTATAAGCAAATTAAAATCGCTCTAACCGCGATGCATACGGTACGGCATGAAAGGCGCGAAGCAAGGTGCTCCCGGTCACGATGGCCGATCGTGCCGTCGTTCTGTAGTGATTCTAGCTTTGAGAAGCTTTCCTTCCCCTTTCCCATTTTGTACACCAATCCACCCGCGTTTAGTTTAACTATCCCCTGCATTGTGTTGTCACCTGTGCACGTACACTATTGGCTCTCACTTTTCCCCTCATTTCCTTTTACAACACCTACACACACAAACATGAAATGACTCTGCCGAAGTGCGCCGAAAATACTCGAGGGCGCGCCTTGGAGCAAATAGTAGTCGTTTTGGACCACGTGTCGGCAAAAGGAGGAAAATCAGTAGATTCTGTGGTATTATCACTGAATCAGCAGAATTCTGAAAAAATCTGTAGATATACTGATAAATCAGTAGGAGTGGCAACACTGGAGGTGGGTTTAGCGTGTCAGTTGCATGAGAAAACACGCCTTCCCGCCCAAAGTTTTGGCAGGTTTATTTATTTGAAGTTGCCCCGCAGTGCCAGAGACATGGCAAGGGGGATAATTTTCGCGGAAACAGAAATACAGTTCCCATATATATCAAAACTTAAGAAGAAAGACCACAAGCACCCAATTAAAAACTGCAGACACATGTGGAATTCAAGGGGAGAGAGAAGAAGAAGAAATCATGCCCCTCCTCTCTCCCCTCTAGGTCGACCACTGTTACTACAGATGCCATTCTGAAAATCAGTTCGAGAGAGTTGTTAGTGTCGTGTGCATACTTAATGCATGGGCGCCAGTCTTTCTGCAACATTGGCACACCCTGCACGTCTCTGCAACATGGGCACACCGCGCACGCGAACAAGATGGCTGAACTGACCGAAACGACTTCGAGACGAAGGGCGCAGTGGACCGCTGCCCCTTTTCAATTGAATAGTGCTTAATCCAGTTGGTAAAAACAATTTGATTTGATAGCCAAGAATATAGCGTTCTGGAAAAGGTTTGTTTGTACGTCTTGCCTGAAAACAAATTCATCTATCGAACGGCACAGAAAAGTTGAGAGATGAGAAGACATTCGTACTGCTGCCCTTCTTAGAATACTTATCCCAGCGAATAAGAGATACTTTGGATTGGAAAGCAGAAACATCAGTTAGCATTGTGGAAAAGCTTTGTTCATGCGTCTCACCTGAAAATGAGTCGGCGTAGCACATCGACGGGTTCCGCCTCGCGCTGCAATACAGACCATCTGGAAAGTTTGACAGTCCTTGCGCAGACAAGCGAGTTTAAGAATCTTGTCTTTAATTTAAATCTGAACAGCATGCATGGTCACTAAATCAGGTCGGTCAAAGTAACTTTCTGCATATTGTAAATTACTTAATTTTTGCGAAGACCTAATTTTTCGCGAATCGCCTACAATTCGCATAAAGTAGATCCCCCGAACAATTCCGGTAAAATGTAAATACATTGGAATCTATATTGAGATCTCTCCACATCGTGAAAATTAGAACTCGCGAATTATTTAAATATCAAAATATTGAGCCTGCGAAAATAAGTCGTTTACAGTATGTGCTCAAAGTGAGTCTTCAAACCTTTCAGAAATATTAAGATATTCGTAGAAACCTCCTAATGTGACCCTCTTTTTTTACTTCACACTTTACCGCTCCACAGAGGCCTTAATAAGTTTATCTTCGATATAATTTTGGCTTCTGCCACTTGTATCCACGAGATGCCGGGTTTGTTATAACCGTGCGGTCGGAAGTGGCTCATACGGATTTTCTATAGTTTTGCTGTGTCGCGCTCCTGTATGCTATGCCCCGTTTAGTTGCTACTCTTGGAGTATGAAACTCGGAGTAGGAGTAAAGGAGCGCCGACTTAACGCGCCCAGTACTACAAGTTATTGTTAAGTAAGAATTTACGAAGTGTCTACATGCTTTGGATGCCAAAGTCACGGACAACTTTCTGAAGCATTTCCGACGAGAGGAGTCTGCGTGCAGAACATTAATCGGCGCTCAAGGACGCACTCCCGTCCCTTTAATTGCATAGCCACAGAGAGCGTCCACGACTATAGGTGCATTATAATGGATGAATCTACGGGCAGGTGTTATACTGAAAGGAAAGTGGAATGAAGATAACAGGTTGACCCCTCGGGGTTTCAAAGCGACTTCAAGTGAGATTGTGACTGATTGGATGCCTGCAAAGTGTTTCTGATTTGCAGCAACATATTCGGAAAACCAAAAGGGTGGGATTGTTTAATTGCCGTTAGCTACATGAATCATAATATTGAGCTGAGGGATGGCCAAGTGAGCATAATTTCTGTTTAAAAGCATGCCCATTTGTGTCAGTCTACCTACACCTGAAAAGGAACCAGTGCTTATGGTGCACGTTTGCTGCACTGACACATGTCAAGCAGTTCGATGCCCAGAGATTTGCACAACCAGCCAAATACTGTGCCAAAGTGTGCCTAGCATTTATGGCTATCTTAATTCTGGTCCTAATACAGAGTGTGTTAAATGGCTGGCTCCTAGCTGTTTCCTGTAACACACTCCTGTAATGGGAAACATGGCACACAAATTGATTGAACACTAGTGGTGCACCTGTTTTTGGCCAGAGCTTGCGTCCCTGCTGATTGAATGCGAGTTCCAGTCAATCGCCGACACACCACTCGTGTCCAATCTGTGCCCCTTGCTAGCCTCTGGTGGGTAACATAGAAAAATCAGCACTGCGGTCTTATTACCTAGGAGCTGACAAGTGATCGTGCTTGCATGTATGGCGGAAGTGCTCGCAGGCAGTGGCAAGGAAGAGAGCAAGTGAATGCTTTGGACGAAACGGGAATTCGCCAAAGAGCAGGTCCGCTGTGTGTGACAGCCTGGGATGCGAATTTCATGTTCCAGTCCCGCTGGAGCGCTAGCTTTGGCAGGGCTTTCTTTCAAAAACACTACACAGGACAGTGTTCGTGCTGTCGAGGTACGAAATTCATACCAAGTTCATCTGTGCAACGTTACCTTAGAGCTGAGGTCGGCAACCTTTTGCAGCGGCAGGCAGAGTCGTCACGGAGGTGGCCGAACGCATTGACATCGCCAGAGGAGGGAGGTTATAAGCTTTAGCCCCACCCTTGAAATCCAGCTGGCTCTACAATATATGCATGCATTTTGACTCCCCCCCCCCTTCCCAAAAAAAAATTCCTGGCTACGCCACTGGCCAGACGGTAAGTGGCAAGGTGGGGGGGGTGGGGGCAGGCAGGCAAAGAAAAGGCATAAAGGACGTGAAGATACTCTGTGCCAGACAGTGCCAATTCAAAGTGCTCGTTGTCCTTGTCTAACCCCATTCAAGGTCAAAACTATCGTGTGGTTGTTGAGCGTGTGTGAGGAAGCAACAAAGGGGGGGGGTGGGGATCTTTTTCTGATATCGTGCCGGGGGCTGCATGGAACTACTTCGCATGGGGGCTGCACATTGCCGACCCCTGCCTTAGTGCAACACACAATAAGTTTTATTTTATAAACTTTGTCGCAATGAACGTGGGAAAAGGAGAGTCGGTTTATTTTGTCTTTTATAATAGAGATGGTGATGTTTGCTTGTGTAGGTGAGGGAGATACATGCCTGAAGGAGATCGGCTGCCTATCGGAGCCCACGACAGGCATTCTCTTCAATTGCTGTTTCTGCACCCATGTCACCAGGGATCAGCGTGGAATCCTCACTCATCTGGTTGACCACGGTGATGAACGACTCAAGTGCCAGCACTGCTTTGAGTTATTTTCCAAAGAAGAAGAATTGAGATGCCACGCTGAGATTCACAAGCCAGAAAGAAATTTTGGGTGTCAACTATGCCCAGCAGCATTCCGGAAAAATAGTCCATTGGTCAATCACATTCAAGCCCACACTGGTAAAAAACCTCCCAAATGCCAGGAATGCCTGCAAACTCTTTCTCAGTGTAATTGCCTGAGGTCTCATATACAAGACCAGACAGAGCAAAAACTTTTCAAATGTGAGCTATGTCCCCAGGCCTTTAGTGAGAACGCAAAGCTGACCCGCCACATTCGGACGCACACTGGCGAGAGACCTTACAAATGCGAGCAGTGTCCCCTATCTTTAGCGACACCCAGAAGCTGATTTGCCACATTCGAACTCACACAGGTGAGAGACCTTTCAAATGCAAGATATGTACAAAAGCCTTTAGCCAGAGAGGAAATCTGACACGACACATTAGAACGCACACAGGCGAGAGACCTTACAAATGCAAGCAGTGTCCCCAAGCCTTTAGTCAGAGCCTGAAGCTGACCAGCCACGTTGAAGCGCACACGGGCGAGAGACCTTACAAATGCAAACGATGTCAACAAGCATTTAATAGGCTTGAAAACCTGATCCGTCACATGCGAAAACACGCGGGCGAAAAACGTTACAAGTGTGAGCTATGTCTCCAAGCCTTTAGTGAGAATGCCAAGCTGACCCGCCACATTCGAATGCACACTGGCGAGAGGCCTTACAAATGCGAACAGTGTCCCCTAGCCTTTAGTGAGAGCCAGAAGCTGACTCACCACATTCGAAAGCACACAGGTGAGAGACCTTACAAGTGTGAGCTATGTCCCCACGCCTTTATCACTAGAGAATATCTGAAACTACACATTCGAACGCACACAGGCGAGAAACCTTACAAATGCAAGCAGTGTCCCCAAGCCTTTAGTCGGAACCTGAGGCTGACCATCCACATTCGAATGCACACAGGCGAAAAACCTTACAAATGCGATCAGTGTCCACAAGCATTTTGTGCACGTGGGACCCTGGTCCGCCACATTCGAAAACACACGGGTGAAAGACCTTACAAATGTGAGCTATGTCCCCAAGCCTTTAATGAGAATTCAAAGCTGACCCGCCACATTCGAACGCACACAGGCGAGAGGCCCTACAAATGCGAGCAGTGTCTCCAAGCCTTTAGTGACAGCCAGAAGCTTACCCGCCACATTCAAAGTCACACAGGTGAGAGACCTTACAAATGTGGCCTATGTCCCCAAGCCTTTAGCCGTAGAGAAAATCTGACACTGCATGTTCAAACGCACACGGGCGAAGGACCTTACAAATGCAAGCAGTGTCCCCAGGCCTTTAGTGAGAAGCTGAAGCTGACCCGCCACATTCAAACGCACACGGGTGAAGACCTTGCAAATGTGAGCACTGTCTCAAAGCCTTTAGTCGAAGTGAAAAGTTGACCTGCCATTTTCGAAGGCACAATAGTGAAAGAGAGGTTCAAGTAACGCTTTAAGTCTCGTGCGTGTAAGAACCTGATGCGACACGTTCAAATGCATGAGACACTAGAAATAGTATGTCCCATGACTTGTCCAGGTAAGCTAGACCGAGGAAAAGTCTTACGAGAAAATTGCCGCGGAATTAAATTTGCAAATATGAGCAGTCGGTGTTTTATTCCGAGTCTGGTGAGCCATACAAACGCACAGACAATGGCTCGCCTATGTCAACAGTTTGCACGAGGCTTGCTACTAACATGACAATTGTGCAAGTTGAGTCATCATTTGAACTACAAACAGCACAAGGACACAGACAGCCAAAGAGGACCGACAGCACTGATGTTTGTCGCCTTTTACTCTGTTAGTGTCTTTGCACTGTTTGTGCTTTCTTTACAGTGCTGCTTCCTAGCCACTGGAAGCTGTGTGAGGAGAGGAGGTGGATTTATAGTAATGCATTACCTTTAATTTTAATGCAAATGGAGAACAGCCTTTACTAACCGTCTCAGCCTGATAAAGCTCAGTGGCCCCTATCTAGAAAAGGACGAGACCTGCCTGAATTCTTTGTGTTCAAAGCATTTGTGTGGGTGCCTCTTATGGAGGTGCCTCAGGAATGAAAACTGTAAAAACAATTTTATGTGACTTTGTAAGTTTCAATGATATGCAGACTTTTTGCATTGATGAACGTATAGTCATGTCTCATTAATATGAACACCTCTGTTTCCCCCAAAAGTTGTCCAAAATGCGAGTTGTCCATAATAACGAGACAAAATTTTATGTATCTACCCTGTTTGTCTTAGAAAATGGTGTCCATATTAAATTGATGCTGAAGCGGTTCCGTATTTGAGGAACACTTAAAGCAGGGGTCTCAAAGCTTATGCGGCCCCGCGACTCGCTGGGACGCGGCTTGCAAGAAACCGGCTACGAGTCTCGGTTCCCATGTCTCGAGCGCTAGAAATAGCTTGCGCCATAGTGATCTCATCTCGTCAATTCATTTTCGCTCGAAAAGTAGCTCTGCTCTTTTGACATGTTCACATAGTTTATACTCAAAGGCGGATTTAGAGGGGGGGTCCGGATGTCCTGACCCCCTCTTGATTTCTGCATGTGTAAAATTTAGGGCGTGAAACGAGGGAGAGGGTGAAGGGGTTCCTAAACATATGGTACGCTGACCAACATCTGACCCCCCCCCCCCCCCCACCCCACCCCACCCTCAGGAAATTCCTGCATCCACCCCTGTTTATACTTATCTGCGTTCATTGGCCCTTTGTTTCGATTTATTTTTTGCTTCCCAGCTTTTTGTAATGCACGAAAATTCCACTACTAAGTTGCAAGCGCGAGCTATTCGTAGAAGGATGCATCTCGGCCGCGCGAACTCCCGGTCAGCAGGAGCAACTGCCAAAGATAACGCTACGAGCTCTAGATTCTTGTCTTCAAAAAAATATCACCATTAACTAAACGACAATTATTTGTTCGGAGTGTTGTAATAAAAATCGCCAGGAAAGCGAAAACTGTCAAATTAACTTATTATTTTTTTTAGAGACCAGTGTACTTGCTTTCTTGTATTAAAAAGCCAACACGTTGGCGGTAGCGGTGTCATTTTAGTTATTTTTATCACATCAGGTTGGGGCCCAAAGTAGTCATATAAACAAATCAAATCTAAAGATGTCGCTGGAAAAACTGAGTTTACAGAAAAGCATAGAGCACGAGGTCTCGGTCTCCTTAAACTCTTTTGCCCCCCCATGCGTCCCTGTCTATATCGGCCCTCAACCTTGCCGGTATGGGCTATCGGGCCCCCACACTCAACTGAGTTTGAGACCACTGACTTAAAGGGACACTGACACCCCCAAAATTTGTTTTATTTTTCTTCATGCAATTTATTATGGTGTCTGAAGATTACCCAATAAATATTTTGTTACAGCGTCGCATATATTTTTAATGAAGTCAAAAACGCAACTGCTCGAAATTGGACTGGGGAGGAGGAAGAAATATAGAGGAGGAGAGAGTTGGTGAAAGTCACGTGGCTGTGCAACTTTTTTTTTTCTTCAATCAACATAGTTGCGGCTTTTCAGAAGCTACAAAAAATTGGTATCCTATTTCATTTCTCTTTTAATATTAAGTGCGTGCCTTTGATGATTGACGAATTTGATTTATATTTGGTGGTTGTGTCTACACCTTAGAAAACGGTGCATAACCATGAAGAAGAGAGTGAGCGCGACTTAAGCTGGCCAGTTGTTGATCGGCGGTTTTCGGGCGGAAAGAAAACGAATTTCAAACCGTAAATTGTGTTCTGGGTAGTTGGGCTCTCATATGTTATGTACAAATAAAAACCTTGGCAAGCATAAATACCCTGTCAGTGTCCCTTTAAATCGTCTTCATTTGACCTCCAGGATCATGAATGTTCAGATTATTTTTCATCTGGTACATAGAGTCAGCAGAAAATAATTTTCAAAGTACCGCTGAAGCCCGTCTTCCGTCACAAAAGGAGTTTTCGTAATCTTTGCTCTCGCGCATCTTCAGCGCCTATCAAAGCTATGCTCGTGCATTCTTGCTATTTTCAAGAAGGTCAGAAAAAGATGTCTTGACTGGTGTCAGTGCAAGGGAATATAACTGACAAGCTTGCAATCGCACGTGCTGCCCCCACAAGCGACACGCGCTTGGTGAGTGAAAGATCTGGGTAGGACGTATCGACTGGTCAGAGGATTTTATGTTTTCTCGCGTTTTAGTTACATCTTTGGGTTGATTGATTGATATGGTTGATATTCAGATTCACAGGATAAAAATACTCTAAAATTCACCTCTATCTCGTTTTTTTAGAGAGCCTCTTCAGCTTCCCTTTAACGAGGCACATATTAACGAGACATTACTGTATTAGAAAATGCTTTGGATAATAAATGTGTTAAAACTCCACTTCTCTTGTTTCTCACCCTGACTTCTGTGCCACCTCTGGGCATGTCCTTACACAGCAGGCCAACATCTATTCAATGCTGTTTGTTTACTTTTAGCAGGATAATTGGGGGATCGGTGGAGTGGGCTAGCGCACGCGAGCTCTGAGCATGTGGAGCAAAAGCTCGCGCTGCAGAACCCAGGGGTCCTGGGTTCAATCCTCACCCTTGCCCGTTTCGATCTGGATGAGCATTGTACCGGCGTGTGGTCGTGTATCACTACTGCGTGGTGCGCGACAAAAACCCCAGGCTAGCGGTTGTACCGAACTGGCTAACATTGTTCATCTACAGCTGAGAGACAAGTTGCCCACTAAGGCAAGGCAGACTAACTTCTGGCTGTATAAACATAAACACACCAATTTACTTTAGCAGGATAATATGGGAACCAAAATGGCGACAAGTGGGGATATGATGAATTCTCTATCACGAGTAATTGCACAGAGTTCATCTTGCCTAATGGCCAACACTTGTAACTGTGAAAGCTTCAAGTTGATAGATTTTTGTACATTTTTCGAACAGGTAGGTGCTAAGCTATGCTCTTGTCCACTTGTAAACTGCACCGCTCCTTACCACAAAATAGTTCTTTATGGAGAGTAATTGTAGACATTAGGAGCATTCGATTTACTTGCACCAGCCATTGCCGGTGCAAAAAAGTAGTGCGGTACTGAAGCAGGATGGGCAGTGTGCTTCCAGCGCAGGTTTTAAGATACGCTGCACTTGTAAATCGAATAGGTTGATATGCTCTTAGTGTAGCTGGTGCTAGGTAAATTGAACTAGCCTACTGAACATTTCTCTGGTCACCTACATGAATCACTCAGTAAGAGTTGGGTAGGCGTGACAAGTCGGCCACGCTGCATTGTTGGTCTGGTTGTGGGGCGATGCTGTACGGTATGATAAAGAAGGGGAGCATTGCGGAAAATCTGTCCCACAAGATGCTAAGCTATTCTTGGTTTCTGTCCTGTTTGGTGTTGCCAATTTAAAGGACTTCCCCCCTAAATTTAGCAGTTTTCTGTGTTGTCTAGCGAAATTAATTTTTTTTTTGCAGGGAGGTGGCGATTTTGGCCATTTTCATCTCATCTTAGCATGTTTTTTTTTTTAAGTATAAAATGTTAAATTATGCATCTGTGAGATCCATAATAAGCCACAGTTGTTTTTGCATACTCTCAGCAATATTCTGGTATGTTAAAGTAACGCTAGACGTCATCAAGATATCACAATGTCGGATATCAGAACACAGCTCACTGCTTTCTGAGCGCAAAGTTGTATAGCTTGAATGTGTCAATGTGCCTTTGAAGTCTTTGTCAATGCTACAAGGTGAAATGGGCCCGGTGAATTATGCTCAAAGGTTCAGGAAAGACTGGCTTCAAGACCCTAAACTTAAAGACTGACAACTGGAAGTTCCTGGTGACACCGAACAAGCCAAATGGCAGCATGGCAGAACGGAGCTATCTGCGAAGCACATAGATTTGGTCGCGCACTCTGCAACGAAGAAGCATGTTTTGGCTATTGCTCCTTTCTCTTCTGGCAGGCAGACGGCTCTACATGTTGAACGGAAGTCTGACCAGAGCTGATGGGTCTTTTGCCATGTTCGTATGCGCCCACTCCGCAATTTTGGCTTCAGATCACCCGGGTGAACTATGCTGTAATCAGTTTTGGGACAGCGAAGGGGCTAGGCATATCCAGCTTCACCGGTCCAAGTGTAGCGCATTAATCAAGAACATTCACTCTCCTTACTTTGTTGATGTGTTGCTTTTGGACCTAGGGTCTAAAAGCTACCAGCCCATTCTAGACGAATCGACAGACATGTCAGTGGCCGAGCTGCTGGGCGTCGTTATCATCTACTACGGCGAGAAGGCTGGCAAGGTAGTCTCTGCCTTTCTGAGCTTAGTGGAACTCGCCTACCCGAAAGCTCGGTCCATTGTGGATGCCATGAAAGTGTGCTTGGTTCAGTTTTGCATCGACCTGTACAAGATGGTGGGAATAGGAATGGACAATGCAAGTGGGATTGTTGGAGTCAACAACGGAGTGTATCAGACAGGGTGTCGAACCGGAACCGAACCGAACCGAAAACCGGAACAGAACCGTTATTTCTAGCCGAACCGGAACTGAACCGAACCGAAATCTTCGCCGCCATCTTGGAACTGAACCGGAACGGAACCGAAAAAAAATATAACGGTAACCGGTTCAAAACGGTTCAAGGTAATTTTTTTCTTTTTTGTCAGTATTCCAAAATGAACATATGGGAATAAAAAATTGCCTGCTGTATTTCTATCTATTGATCAAATCGACATATACAGAATTGAAATGTATGGTAAATTGCGGCTATTCATGGCGCTTTTGTATTGGCACTATGATTAACCATGTGTCACGTTGTCACGTGACGTCATGGTGTCAATACATGTATTCAAATAATGTCACGTGACCCCGTGACGTCACGTGACTCACTGCGTCAACTCAATTTAATTTGAGGAAGTCACTAGATGTGTTAACCTTGTTGTCAGCGTGACGTAACAGGACATCACGATTTTGCACCGAGAGTCACGTGACACCGTGACGTAAGCGATTCTCCTATCCCCGAGTCGAGTGCTCGGGTTCATGACAATCAGCATCGCCAAACATTCGAATAACGGCTCATGCCCAGTTACATATGAGAACAGCCCAACTCTAAAAATATATGAAGCTCAGCCTAAGCTTTTGCTTTCCAAACCCTAGCGCAGTGATTTTCAAATGCGGATCCGCGGACCCTTTGGGGTCCGCGAAGGCATTCTAGGGGTCCGCGAAGCTCTGCCTCATCAGTCAAGCCCGGCATTAAACGTTTTGTTTTTTTCAACTTGAGAAGAAAAGTTCCAATTTTCGGGTGAGTTTTGTCGTGTGTTTGTCAATCAGATAGGTCTACTTCACACAACCCCTAGTTATATTCATTTATTAAATCATTATCATATTTATGATCGAAGCACAAACATTTTTTTCGTTGTTGCTGAACGGCACCCGAAAGATGTTTCCGAGATCAGAAATATTGAAATGACTAAATGCGACTTATTAATATGACGTTACATAGAACTACATGTGTGTACGGAAGTAAAGCTTAAAAAAAATTTTAGTAACCTCAGAGGGACAGCCGAACGTTGGCAGTCGCTGTAAGTCTCACACGAGCGTAGTTCTCAAGTGTCTGCCCAAGTTTCGACCGCCTCTGCAGTTTGCTTAAAGGAGCTATAAAAAGATTTCTATACATCACTAATTGCTACTCAGGATCACTCCCTGACGTTAATAACTGATGGAACTTGGCTTTGCTCTTTTTCTAAGCAATGGCAGTCGCCAAAAAATTAGAGAAATATGAGCATCATCCATCCCCTCAACTCGGAGCCAGAAGCGGCCACGTGGCCTGGTGCCTATCTTATGCCGCCAACGTTAATCATACCCTCGCGCTGGGGTTGCAAAGAAGAAAACGCGTGCTGAGCTCCAGGCATTGTTCGACTTCGGTTATTCTCATCACCGCAGTGGTTGGACACGAGCTACTACCCGAGTGTCCGCTGAGGCATTGATCGTTACGAGCAGATGTACAGTGCTCACGTAGTTTTTTTGTCCAATCCATGAGCCGCGCTCGACTGTCGTCAGGCGGGTGGTTTTGATCCCACAATTACGACATCAATCTTTACGAAGGCAAGACTAAAATAAATAGTCTCATTTTATCCTCGCAATTTCAACACGACAAAGAAGCTTCTGAATCAGTGGCGGCCTGTGCAAGTATACTTGGGCCAGACTAGGACCAGTACGCCTCAAAAAAGTCATGAACATTCCAACCCGATATCGTTTTATGACCCCTTTAAACTTCACGGGGTGAAACATGAAAGCAATGAAGGGTTGTTGTTAATAGGTGACAAATAAATTGTCGAATTAGCACACTCAAACGCAGGAGGCAATTCCTCAGGAATACTTTCAGCCTTTCTCCTCTGGTGAAGAAGGAAGACCAGCGGAGCTGTACTATGGTGGGAATGAATGTGGGACAGCTACTGCAGCTCATAGATGGCGGTAGCTGTCCAGAGTTAAGTGTCATCATTTGTTTGCTGACGGACACGATAATGGGAAAACTAGCCCTTAACAGCTCCGCTGTAAAAAAGAATTGTGTGTGCGTCTGTGTGTGTGTGGTGGGGGGTTAGTTTTAAAAACATACTGTGTTGCAAAGGTTCCTCTTCCCGCATCTTTGGCGCAGACCAAAAGCGTGGCCCCGGAAACTGCTTTGTTTGCAAAAACGCTCTTGCCATAAAGCACGTTTTTGTCGTGCCAGACGCTCGCGCCGTTCCTCGCGACGATGCAGTAAGAATAATGATACGTTCCTCTCAAATACTTGGCTTTCACTGAGCATGAACCTCCTGTAGCGTGCATTTTGCACCATCGAATTTGATTTTGTCAGCAAGAAGAAATCACAATGACCACCAGCCTATAGTGTGATGACGTCACCTGCGTACCATGTTAAACAGTTCAGCTTTCTGGTGAAATGTGATGTTCGCAACACCAGCATTAGATGTCCTAATTGTAAAGTTGTGCAGTATTTATAGCAGTCTCGCGATGCTATATGACAGCCTAGAGAAATGTTAGAGCGCATGACTATTCAAGCATAGTGTTGTAAAGTGAGGGCCCAAAACAAGCGGAGGTAAAACCGAATATAACATTAGCCTCTTGAGGAAGTATTTCGCGAAGTTTCAAGCTCATGAAAGCTGATGAAATACGATTTATACTAACACTTTAATAATCTTTGTCTGTCCTTCGCGCTATTTATGTAAAATTATCAATTTCATTGCGTGCATCTTTACGCCTCTCTTTTTGCAGTAAGGCGTTCTGTAAGAGATTATTTAGAAAAATAACATTAATTATCTCTCTCTTTTTGAACATTTCGTGTACTTGACTTCCAATCTATCACGTGAGCATAGAGTCCTTTTTGGCGTACCCTGCAACCCGATGTTTCACACTGCCAATCAGCAAACAGAAAACACTTTTTAGATGCGGAGCATCTCTTGCTCGGGTCTATGTCCCGCGGCCTTGTAGTCCGCACTCACACTACGCATGCGCAACTCTCCTCCTTCCTCTCTCCAACAGCTGCGCGTTATTCTCTCCGCTCTCTCTCTACCAGCTGCGTGCACTGCGCGTGCGTTCGCTTGTACTCACACCGTGCGCGCACGCGCAACTCTCCTCCTCTAGTCTCCTCTCCTTCAAGTGTGAAAAAAATAAACGGCGAGCGGCGAGCGTTTCAAGTTTCTCTGCCGCGAGCCGCGACGAAGGCTCGCGTAGGGGATTCGCTAGGGCAGTCGGTGGCGCCATCTCTCGACGTCAGCACGCAACTGACTCTTTCCTCGGAACCAACACGACACGATGCTCCGTATCACCCCATGGTTCCCCTCGGGAAGATGGTGTAATTTTTGTTTTTGCAGAGCTCTACAGCTCGCGTAGTTTGGAGTATCGTCCTTCCGCGTCGGTCTCAAGCGGTTATGTGAACTTTATAAAGTAAAATTTATTGATCATTATAAGCATTTATTTATTTACTAACTGAATATTTGACAACATAAATAAAGGGCTGGCCACCCTAAAGGAATGCCTCCAAATTATCTGAAAGGTGTTCTGCCAATCGTTTCTGGCATTTTTATCCTCGACAGGCACGTTGTAAGTAAAATGGGACAGCCTTACACACATTTCTGATTTTGAAGCTAATTTAAATAACTATGTGTTTCTCACACATAAAACTTCTCAAACATATAGAAGTCTGCAATTGCCTCTTTTATGAGGTGAACATTACTTTTATGTGTGTGTGGGCTGGACAAAAACAAAGTAAACAGGGGCGCGCAGCGGAACTATGACGATTACGCACGCAAACCGCCAGAAAGTGTCTAGTTAAGTAGCTGCCATGTAGAGTAGAACGTGAAATATTACTTCGTTTTACTTAACAAAAAAGAATCTTGGAGGACGCTTACGCTTCGCCTTTAAAAGTGGAACGCGATAGCGTTAACGGGCCTCGTTTGCATCGCATTCTCATTTGCCGCGCAAGCGTGCCATGCGTGGCCTAGTCCAAAGCGTCTGACTCGCAACCGAAGGGTCAGGGGTTCGAATCCCGCCTAAAATTCTTATTTTTGTATTCTTTAAGACAAAAAAATTAGTTTAAAAAGTGAGATTTTTTTAGACATACGTCGACCTTTAATTCGCATTACATGTCATGTTTTAATCACTCTAATTCCATGCGTGATGTCACGTTTCACGTGGGCATTGTGGGTTGCTTGAAATTTTTTCTCGAGGGCATGTAGCTCTGACGTCATGACCCTGTCGACCAATCAGAATTTTCCAGTCACGCCACCGACATCGGCTTTTCTGCGACACGAGCTCCTTAACGCTATAGTGTTAAAATCACCATTTAGCAAGGGTGATGCTCATTTGCAAACTAAATTGACCGGCTTCTTGTCAAGAACGAACCTCAACAGCCAGGCTATGCCAGCTTATCCTGTATAAGAAAATGTTCACTTGGGCAAGCGCTATTTTGGGCCAGATTCGATCTGAGTGCGAAGGTGCGTATAAATTAGAGTGAACAGTTGCGATTACTCCTTGCTGCATGATTCGTCGCATGCATGCGGTGCTGAGTGTAAACAATGTTTGGTTAGAACAACAAGCATTTTGATTGCCGCTCGGTATTGCTATAACAAATAGACAATCCTAAAACTTTCGTGACATTTTAAAAATTTTATTGCTTTTAGCTCAGTTGTGTCGTCATTTCATGATATATATGGCCACGAGGTGCTCATTTCATAATTCTATGCGATGTAATTAAGTCCTTAGTTCAAGGACACAATCACGATTTCAATTTTAATAATGCGACACAAAGTTGTACCAATCACGAGTATTTTAGGTGACCTACCACACTTCACGACAACATTTTATACCGTGTAAATAGATCAGCTTGAACTTCAGAATTTTACTTAAACACTAAGAAAGGACAAGAAAATACAGTATATAGTTCTAAATTTAAAGCTGATCTATTTACAGGTACGTACCAATAAGCTCAACTCTTTACTGTTGCACTTAAACATTTTAATTCGGGCAAAATATATGTGGTAAATATACAAAAATATGTGGTAAAATATATGTGGTAAAATATATATAGGTAAATAATACGGGATGTTGAGTCGTACGAACACGACGTTATGTACGTTAATGTAGATATTCTTCTACTCTTGCGTTGAAATTAAATACCTGAATTTCATATTTTTGGTACCTAAAAACAAAAATAAATTGCACGGACGATCGAAGAAACTTTATAGTTGATCGTTTCACAGCGTAAATAGTGTATATTACCAGAACAACGCGAAAAATGTATTCTCAATTTAGCGGTTCAAACCGGTTCGAACCGGTTCGAACCGGTTTGAACCGTTATTTTTGGCTCCCCGGAACTGAACCGGAACCGAACCGAAAGCCGTGAACCCGAACCGGAACCGAACCGATAAAAATATCGGTTCGACACTCTGATTTCTACACGCGACTTCTAGAGCCGCTCGTCAAATGCTAAGGCGCGCAGTGAAGCTTTTTTTTTCTTGGCAACGCGACAGTTTTTTGCGTCGAAACTTTGTCAGCGGCATATCCAGACCTTCTGCTCGTTGCGCAATCGCACCATGCCGAAACATTCCGCACGTACTGGCTCAGTGTCATCATCGTAAGCTCCGCACGTTTTCCCAAATTCACACGTAACAAAACTATAGGTACCTTCGTTGAAAATATGGTGCATGTCCGGGCAGTTAGCGGCATCCTACGCCTTCGTAAGCGCATCCGCGCGGTGTGAAGTCCACCACCAGCATGGTGCAGAGCACCTTCCTTTCATAGCTTGACGTCACGTGCAAAGCATGTATAGGAGCCCTTCAACAGTACTTATAGTAAATTGTAGCGAAAGGTCTTTGTTTTTTGCAACGCAGATGAACGAAGCAGAGACCAGCTTCAAGTAGGCCATGTGACCATCTGGGAAGATGCCGACTGCCTGGAGGTGTACAGAAGCTTCGCGATTGACCAGAAGACCCAGCTGTGCGCAGGAGACCACCGGGGTGGGCCGGGCCCGTGTCCGGTAAGCTACTCCTTAGCAACCTCTCACATTGTTTTCTGTAGTCCCTGACCATTCCCTGACAGAGTAAAAACGGCAGGGTGTGCTGTTCGATCGCCCGGCCCCTATACCACGCGCTCGATGCCCTCCGCCTGCTGTCTGGCTGCGCGCGCGCCTCTACGGGCACGTGACGCCAATGCGTTGTTGAAGGTATACTTTTGCCAAATAACTTTCAATGTTCACATAACGCCGAACAGGCATCCGTTTTCGTTTCGGCTTATTAACTGCGACACGAAAAATATTGAAATATCGAGTTTTAGATGCGAAGCATCTCTGCTCGGGTCTATCTCCCGTGGCGTCGGCGTCGTAGTCCGCACTCGCACTACGCATGCGCAACTCTCCTCCTTCCCTCTCTCCAACAGCTGCGCGTTACTCTCTCCGCTCTCTTTCTCTACCAGCTGCGTGCACTTCGCGTGCGTTCACTTCTACTCACACCGCGCGCGCATGCGCAACTCTCCTCCTCTAGTCTCCTCTCCTACAAGTGTGAATATAAGCAGCGGTAGGGCGCCGCGCGCGTTCCCCCGGAGGAGTGAAAGGAGGATAGTTTGGGCGCGCGGGTCGCAGCGCCACGCCAGGGCTTTCCAGTGGGGTGGGCTTTCCGCAACGCTGCGGCTGTTGTCTGCTAGCGTTTCTCGGCCGCTCGCGTCCGCCGCAGCCCAAATCCGGCCGGCCAAAAGAAATCAGTCAAGAAGGGAATAAATTAATTACGATCCGCGATGCTCCGCATCACCCCATGGTTCCCCTCGGGAAGATGGTGTAATTTTTTTCTTCTCCAACTCACCGCAAAAAAGCCGCGGCGTGAATTTGACGATCGTGACGTGCGCTGTCACCGTAACCGGAAGTTCTCTCGGCAGTAGGAGGATGGGAGCGTTAGCGGCGATCTGGCGGTATGCCGGTAGGTTTTACCACAGGGTTTTACTGCGCTGATGGCGCCGATGCCACCGACACATTTTCTGAACCGGCGCCTCTCATCACCGCGATAGCCAGCCATGGACGCGTCGCAGCTGAGCGAAATTCAATAGACAATTTGCTATATTACACAAGCATCAGGGAGAATGCAGGGATTGGTGTTCCACGCGCCACACGCGCAAGCCTTCCCTGTATAAAAGATTCGAAGTAAATAGCCAAAACAAAGCCTTGACGAACGCGCGTGCAAGATGCCATTTGTTTTAGATATTCGCTTTAGAAAAGTTACTACTGCTGAGGCCAGCACGTGCGGCCCGTGGAACACCAATCCCTGCATTCTCCTTGATGCTTGGGTAATATAGCAATAGGTCTATTAGATATGTTGCGCTACAGCGACAGCATTTTGAAATACCAATAATCGGAGTCCGGTGTGATGTCGTCTCCTAGATTTGTATCCTCCCTTGGAAATCATGCTGCCTGGGCAGGCGACACCACTCAAAACCAATTTTTAGATACGGTGCATCTCTTGCTCGGGTCTATGTCCCGCGGCGTCGGCGTCATAGTCCGCACTCACACTACGCATGCGCAACTCTCCTCCTTCCTCTCCCCAACAGCTGCGCGTTACTCTCTCCGCTCTCTCTCTACCAGCTGCGTGCGCTTCGCGTGCGTTCGCTTCCACTCACACCGCGCGCGCATGCGCAACTCTCCTCCTCTAGTCTCCTCTCCTTCAGGTGTGAATATAAGCAGCGGTAGCGCGCTCCGCGCGTTCCCCGGAGGAGTAAAAGGAGGATAGTTTTGGGCGCGCGGGTCGCAGCACCACGCCAGGGCTTTCCAGTGGGGTGGGCTTTCCCATCAACTCTGCGGCTGTCGTCTGCTAGCGTTTCTCGGCCGCTCGCGTCCGCCGCAGCCCAAATCCGGCCGGCCAAAAGAAATCAGTCAAGAAGGGAATAAATTAATTACGATCCGCGATGCTCCGCATCACCCCATGGTTCCCTCGGGAAGATGGTGTAATTTTTCTCCGTCCGCCGGCGCCCTCATTTGCCACTCCTTTCCTCCTCGCTTTGGGTCGCGATGGCAACAGCACGGAGTCGGGAAAGAAAGTGGACTCTCAGGACTCCGCAGTATTTGACGTCAACGCACCGGCGAGGATCGCGCGGGAACTTCGAATTCGGCATTTGGAAATTGTTTTTTTACTTCACAAATACTGAATTCCCAAGTTTCGAATTTTGAGGGTAACGTCTCGGCATCGTTTTCAATCGTTTCGGATAATAAAAAAATATATAATTTTGATGTGTCAGTGAACCAACGTGGTAGAGGAGCTTAGAGCGATAAACCGGGGTTCCGGTCTGCACTCAAAGTGACCCACATAAGGCGGCTGCCATTGTACGCAAATTTGACCACTCGTCACGTGACCAAACCAAATACGTGACGTCACAGGAAAGATGGCAGCGCCCAGGCAGCGGCTGGCCGGCCGGAGCATGGGCCGGAGCTTGCCGGATGCTTTGTTCGTTGCCATTCGTCTCGGCGAGCTGAATTCAGTCGCGGAAGCCGTCATATGAGGCCGGTCGAAAACGACTTCAGAGTTCAGCGTGGCGTCTGACGTAGGTATAACGTGAAAATATGGAGAAACGGTGTGCATTTCGCTGGTGACCGACGGGGATATTGCCATGGAAGAGACAATCGGCCCTACGTTGCTCGGACCTCGGATTGATTCGGATACCGCTAGGATAGAATTTTAAGGCGACGTTTCTGTGCTCTCGTTGACCATCGGAATCTTCGAGGTCTGCAGTGAAGCGTGTGCAATATATTTGGATACACAGTTTAGCTGACGGAAATTGCGTGAGTCGTGCTTGGCAGTGTGCAATCGTGGTGCCGCTTCGTTCAAATAACCGAAGGCTCACTTTGGTTGTGCGGCGCACCGGAAAGCTGCCTTGAAGCTGGTAGTTCCCGCACCGTGCTAATATGGTGATGCTGTGCTCGCTTCCCAAATTGTTCCTGGCGGAGGCGTGTACTTTCCCGGAGCACAGGCTGTTGCAGTTCGTATTGACTCCGCTGGTCTGTCGCACGTTTCGTCAACACAAACGTTTCATCCACGCTCGTTACGCGAATTGCAAGCTGTACGGACATTTCATCGAGCGTGTTACCTACCCAGCTCACGCCGCTTTCCGGCGACAGTCTGCAGTAGCTCATTACCAGAAAAGTGGTCCCACATCCATTTCAGTTCAGTTCTTTCACGGCAGTCGCCAAACCCCGAAGGAGAGGATTTATTTGGACAGAATGCCACTAAAGCAATGCAGCTTCTTTAGTGGTCACGATAGACTCTCTTCTGTCAGTTTGGTTATATTGTCACGGATCCTTGTTCCAGTCCTATCTTCTATCAATATTCTGGAACGTTCCAGGCCATGCTCGGCTGTCATCGTATGTTCTGGTGGAGGTGCTGGGTACTTTACTCTTAGCCCTTCACTCTGTGTGCACCCTGGCGGCTCCTCAGCTGAGTTGCCCGATAACGGACACTGGTGCGGACTATCCCATGTCTTAAATTCCCGGCGAGCCGTAAACCAAGTCATATCCCGAACCCGGCAGAAAAGCCGCAAGACGAGCGAGTACCACAAGAACGAACCTCGCAAATACACCACGAAGAACCTGAAATCCGAGCCAGTTGCTGCTACCAGGAAGAACCACCGGAATTCGGTCTCCTGCCAGAAAACCGATGCTGGCTAAGCCAACAATGACAAACCTGTAGCAGTAAACCGCGTCTGCTCCCACCATTGTTTGCATGCCCGCCGCACGTCACACTCCGACGCTTTTTCACGCAAGGTATATGAAGACGTCGAGGACTGGATTAAACAATATGACCTTGTCGCCCGCTACATTGGGTGGACAGACAACCAGCTCCTGCAAAACCTATACTTCTCGTGGAAGCTTCTGCCAGGCACTGGTCTGAGAACCATGAATCCTCCTTAACGTCGTAGGAAGTTTGCAAGATCGAGCTGAAGCGCACGTTCGTCAGCCGACATCTACAAGAGCCGCATTCCCGATTCTGTCCAGGACACTGTCCCAACGACAGCGCGACCGCATTCGTGGAGGATGTTTTGTGCCTGATCGAGCGCCCACGCCCACGCCGACCCTGATGCTACAGAAGACAAGAACCTAAGAATGCAATGTCCCTCATGTGAGAAACAACACCTTCGGCAGCCTTGTCCGCAACCCCCCGACAACAGTTGAAGGGTTCATATCACCGAGGCTTCCAACATTGAACGTGCACTGCATGCCCGAGCCCGTCACAATCAACAACTTCCCGGCGTCTCGACACTCGAGTCGCCCAGCTGCTACTTCGATGCCGGCCTCCCAGGCATCCGCGACATCATTCACAACGTTGTCTGGGAGGAGATCAGGAAGCTACTTCCTGCCATCAGTTGCCCGGCTTTTATTTTGATTGCCGAGATTGTTTCGGAACAAGTTTGACAGGTATTTCAACCGAGACGTCTGCGAGCGAAGCGGCATCTGACGAACCGAGGGCAACTTACGCCACAATGGCACGACGACCGCCACCGGCTGCCCCTTAGTATTCAGTGCCAATTCAGTGAGACACCCCAACGCCTAAGCATTCCCGACATCGTGTGTAGGTCTGCGCTCAACAAAGTACACCGAGGAAAACGTAGGTGTTGCGAATGGCCGACCGAAAACCACTTTGCTACCATTGCATGAGGCCGACCATGTCTACCAGAGCTGCCCGTACCAATGAATTGGCCTGCGAGGGTTCGTGCCGAACGACCCTCGATCACCTCTCGAGGAGCGACCACGGTACATTGAGGATTATTATTGACGGCCTTTGTCCCTGATGCCGACATTACCCCAAAGCTCCTGATGTCCATCACCTCCACGGGAGGTAAGCACGACAAAGCGGGTGAGCGGCAATGCAATGGCAGTTGATTTGGTGTCGGTTGTCGTCCAAGGACAATACCTCATAATTTGCTGACACCGATTATCTGTGTTCACTCCACGAAGCACACAATTTTAACTTTGAGGGAGAATGCCGCTGAGTGACTTGAAGAAATAGAATGGTTGGTTGTTCTCAAAAGTGGACTCCAAGCATCACCAGACTTCACTTTGCCACACGAGACTTACACAAGTTGCAGTGGTTGCGGGATGCAGAAGAAATCGCTATTACCAAATTGAAGTGAAATGGCTTGGACAGCAAAAAACATTGTTGCCAGCCATCCAGTCAACGGCACAGCAAAAGACACAGCCACGTAAGCAATACATGCCCGAGCTTGCTGCATTGACGCAGAACACTACCAGGAAAATTTGCGGATTAGAAGCCAGCCCTGCAGCTTCAGTGCATCAGATGTCAGTGGCCGCACATGACGTATGATTACAAGACGGCATCAATCAGTCAAAGTTGCTACTCGACCAAACTGAACACCGACGTGCCAGGAGCGTCATCCGACAACAAGGTCCACAGGTATTACGTCTGAGCGCCTGACATGAGACTGTCGCAGAAAGAACTCTTAATGGAACCATTTACTAAGAATCAATAATTATGTAATCAAGTGGAAATAAACATATTTGATACACTAACCAGATAAACATATTTCCGCTTGCCTTTACGCCTTCAGAGTCTATACACCAAGAAATGTGTTCACTGCGCGCGCAGGTCCTTTTCAGGACACTTGCATCTCTGACCCTTCAATATTAATTAATGGGACATACCAGACTGGTTGCATGGGGCTGCACTCGTTCCACCACTCCTGAACACGTGGTGCATCCGACAACCAACTCCAGTGAGGTGAAAATGTTATTTATTAATTTATTCCCTCCAGGGGCCTTCGTACGCATTATAGAGAGGATACTTAAAACTACACACATGATGATAACATTAAAGCCCACTGCGTAACTTGTTAATTGCAAAAACAAACACACCTATGAGCATATAGTTTAATAGTATGTGTTGATGCATTGTTATATAGCAGGACACTTCCTATACGAATGACACAATAGACCCTTTGCAGAACCCCACCAGGCAACATTGACTGTAATCATTTTGTTCGGCATAAAGCACACGAATGGGCCCCAGTTCATGCCGAACGCTAAGGCAGCATTCGAGTCCAATAGGCGCTGAGCCGAGTTCACAGTGATGGCGGACATAACATTCTTGTCGAACAAATACCCAAAGTATGAAGGCCTGGGGTAATTAGAATAGTGGCTACTGTAATTCGTTTCATCACAATTTGGCAAACGGGAAAGGCTACAGTCTCGGTGAGTCAATATGCACGTTGGAGAGTGGCACATGACAAGATATCATCAGAGTGCTCGTCTGCACAGATTTGTCACATACCTTCACTCCGTCTCTCTGATAGGCTCGAGGGGGCTGTGGCGGTTGCCCTTTTCCAAGTTACGGTGATACAAAGTATATGCAGCCCACACTTTTGAAAAAAGTCTACTGAACAGACCGAAAGGAATGTAGTCAACATTTTTCAACAAGACTGGTCTTCGGGCAAGGGATGAACACAAATATGAATTATCTTGTCCAGGTAATTAGAACAAGTAAATAATTGACCGACTAATACAATGCACTCGTGATGAAAAAAAGTATTGCTGCAATAAATCCTACGAAAGAGAAAAATGTGCAGCTAATCTATGCGTACACCAAAACGGTTGTTCTTATAGCAAGTTGAATAGCTTTGAAGCAGGTGCCCGCAACGATTTAGTCATCCCCACACTCAATAAAACGGCATCCTCGGAGCTGAAAATAAGTGTGCACTTCGCGCTCACAAAAAAAGCAAGAAAAGCGATCGAATGTAGAATCGTCGATTAGCACAAAACGTAAAGATCGCAGGAGCTTTGCTGCTGCTACTAAAGGCTAAATGGCTAGTGATTATACGCAGTTATCCACTTCGAGCTGAAATGCGAATTCCCCTGGCTAAGTGCCCTAGCGAATCCGACGCATATATTTCGCGTCGATTCTCAGACATTTTAACGTTCAACCGAAGCTAAGAGAATGCGAAAATTGCATGCTAAAAGCACTCAAAGTTCTATCGATCCTCGAACACATCCTGAAATCCGAGCACCGGTACGGCGATGCGGCTGATGCTGTCTCACAAGCGTTAATATCCAGATGATCAAGAGCGATCTTGCGCAAAAAGGGTATAAAGTCTCATTCCTTCATATTTTCACATTATACTTGCGTCAGCGAGCACGAAAAAGCCCGAAGTCATTGGAAAGCAGCTGCACATCACGGCTACCGCGCATCGAACAAACTCGCATTTACTAGTTCTGGGCGCTGTCATCTTACCGGTGACGTCACGGCACTTGTGGAGGTCACGTGACGAGTGGTCACATTTGCGTAAAACATGGCGGCAACCGGGGGGTGCCACTTCCAAACTTCCGGTTTATCACTCTAAGCCCCTCTACCTCGTTGCAGTGAACGGACCAGTACCAACTTGAATAGGGGGGAGACCTGTCTATCTCGCGCCCTTCCTTATGGGAGAGCTACTGGAGCTCTAGTTGACGTTGCGGCCACAAGGCGGCGCGCAAAGCTCCCCCCCCCCTCCATCGTTTTGAGTGGGGAAGGCTGCGCGATTTACGGTGCGATACTTAAACCGGTGATTTTGTCTTACAGGCGTCTATTAAAGCATAAAATTATTTAACACTGGTGTAGCTTCTGTGAGCAAAATTTCTTTTTATTGGATTCACACAGTAATAAATAGGCATATACAGCATTTTTTTTACACCAATTGCTAAACAAATTATATGCATGCTTCTCATAGAAGTCCTACACCTTCAACACCTTTCGGGAAGTCGGTTCTTCTTTTATGACCTACTTCGCCCGGTGCTTCTCCATTATGTTTGATGCAATGTTCGTGAGGAAAGGCTTCGTGAACTTCCTGACGACGAGTGTAGCCAGGGCGGTTCTGTGATCTTGTGAGTCGTTGACTACACAGGCAAATAGCGGGATGCTCGCGATTGCCGGCAGAACCTTTTTAGTAAACGTCAGCAGTGGCTTCCTTATTGCTAATAACCCCGTCTCGGCAGAATTGGCTGCGCTCTCAAGCGTTCTCAGAAAGTTGACGAAATGGGGGCGGGGATAGCGCGGTACCCCACGGTCCAGGTTGTGTGCTATCGCAATGGTTGCGCTGTCGCGTGGAGGGGACTTGAGCTGGTGCAAGCACCTGTTGCAGGCAATGTTGTCTTCAGCCGCCCTCACGAGGAAACCTCCGAGCAGTGCCAGCGTGCTGGTTTGCAATCATGGAGCTAAAAAACCTAGCAAAAAAAATTGTTTTCCGTTTTTTGCTCGTTCTAACTTTTTATAAACGATAAAATGGTTCCTTATCTGGGAACGTCTGAAGTTCATTTAAGAAGGGTTGCATAATCTTCATATTTCGCGGCAGAAGCAGCAGGCTACAGTCCTGGCAAAAGCCAGAACTGCAGCCTGCTGCTTCGCACTGATATCGAACTCTGAGTCTTAGGTGCCGCTCCCTTGTGTAATGACCGTAAGTGCCTTCAAAGATAACGTCGTCAAGATTTTTGGGCAGAGAGGAGAGGGCGCCTTAGGCATCCGTTCGGTCGTTGGAGCCGCTCAGCTGCCTCACCGCGGAAAATGGCGACTCTACTCTGCCTGAAAAGAACTTGAACATTAAAACGTACTTAAATCCTTGGTCCAACAGGTGACATGTGAACAATACAGTAGACAACGTTGTGACTGCCAAGGCTTTGTGTGTCTCGAAAGTTAGAAATACGCTGAACGACGGTGCCGTTTTCTTCCAGTTATTCACATACTGGAGGAGCGTGTTCTCGAGCCAAAATATCGAGAGGTCCATCGGCTCCACGTCGGCTCTTCCGAGGCAGCATTTCTCTCGTTCACCGTGCTCGCCATCCGTAGCATATAAAATTCTTGTGTCGCCATGTATACCCGTTACAGATACTCTGAAAAATGAGCTGCACGCAAAAAGAAAATAAATTCATACCTTCTTCATTTGTGAGACGGTGGTGCGGGTATCGTCGGGGGTTTTCTAGTCTGCTTTGAATTGCACTGCTTGTCGATCGGATAAATCTCGAACAGAAAACACCGTTGGCCCCGCTGTGGTTTTCAGATTTTTTATATTCACATTGTCTTTATATTAGGGGTGTGCGAATATTCGAAATTTCGAATACGAATCGAATATTTTCCTTATTCGAAACGTATTCGATTCGAAAATTGCATATTCGGAAGCTCCCAAATATTCGGCTAAAGCCGAATATTCGGGAAAAACGGCGAATATTCACACAAACCACAAGTATTCGAGCAAGTAACGAATAATCTGCTTGCCACACATTTCCCTATGAATATGTTTATTCACTGAGAAAGGCGTATGATGCGTGCGCTATCGGTCTGCTCCGTTTCTTTCTGTCCGAAGGCAGCAAGACAGGATCAGTTTCGCATTCTTTTTCACCAAACCCTTTGTTGTGTGGCGCTTTTATAGCAATTTGTGATGTAATGGCGCGTTCTATAAATTGATACAATGAAATAATCCTCGAGAGTGAAATATAAATATAAAATAAATCTCGAGAGTGTTATCTAAAATAAATGTTCGAGAAAAAAAAATCAAAAAAAAATCCAGGTGCGAGCAGAACATTGCATCGCCATCGACATTAACTCCTGCCACTCCCGCGCAATCAAAACTAGGGATGTCGTGAAACTGCCCAGGTTCGAGTTCGACTAAGTTAGACTCTTTCGAACTTTCAACGTGATGTTCGACAAAGGTTCGACTGAAGTTCTACGTTTGTGCGCATGCGCGAAAAAAAGAAAAAAAAAACTAGTTGACTCATTTGGCGGAGGAGAAGTGCAATATTTGTTGGGTTTATTGGCATCACTGGTTTACATTAATAACCAATGAAAGCGTTAAAAGTGCATATTTTCGCTTTTATTTGGTGTAAACTTTGGTAACCATTTTATAAAATATAAAATAAAGTACTTTCTAAATTATTTGTTTCCCAAAATTCGAAATATTCGTGTAGCAGCCGGCCAACACTGTCCATAAGTCGAACTTCTTCGAACTTTAGTGAAATTTCGCTGGTTTCCCGATTAAATGGTCTTTTTACTGGAGGAAATGTTGTCACGGCGCGTAGAGAGCGCTTACTTTCTGAACACGTTGAACAGTTGATTTTCCTACAGGATAATTTGTAATGAGTGCATTACTAGAAGTCTCTTTAGCCTACTGCAGCCCAGTAAAATGCAGTTGCATTGCTTTATTTTAAAAAGGCAATAAAACCTGCTGTTACCTCTTGTTTTGCAATTTTTATTGCAAGATACATATTCGATATTAGATTCGATATTCGAAGCCCGTTTTTTGTCTTATTCGTATTCGATTCGTATTCGAAAATTTCAATATTCGCACACCCCTACTTTATATACATCTGCTTAAAATGCAGCAAGCAGAGGACAGTGACCCCGGTACCATCTGGGCGCCACTAACCGCTCATTCACACTGGAAGCGGATCCGCGTTCGTAAAGCGGTTGCGAACGCGGTTGTATAAAGAGCCAGTACAATTGCACGCGCATTTGACACCATCAAATGCGCGTGAAATTGTACTGGATCATTATGCAACCGCGTTCGCAACCGCTTTGCGAATGCGGATCCGCTTCCAGTGTGAATGAGCAGTAAGAGTTCTTTTCATTTTTAAAAGAAAAAAAAACGAGAAAAAAGCAACAACATTGAAACATGCCGTTTGCCTTTTTTTTTTCCTTCGAATGCATTATGACGCTATTATTCTTACAGTCCCAGATGACCGAGATGAAAAAAAAAATCGGCGCTTACCCGTTTTCGAGATTCTTTTGATCCATTCTTCGCGGACACTCGATCATGGAAATTCGTGAAATGAAACTCCTATGCCCTTTTTGCCGTGCGAGGCACACAGCGGCACGCAACAGTGTACCATTTACCCGCAGTTCGAGTCGACGTGTAAATGTTCGTATCGTAATACACAGATTCCAGCGGCGTAGCCACCTCGCTTCGGTGTTCCCCAAGGCTTCCCGAACTGGATCCGGTAGGGAAGGGGGGAGGGGGGGGGTTGAGCGCCACCACGAGCGTTCATGAGGAATGCGCGTACTTCGAAGCCGGCGCTGAGCCACCGTTCAGTAGACAGGTCTCGCTCGCGCTGCAGAACCCAGGATCCTGGGCTCAATAGACCATTTGCTCTATTACCCAAGCATCAAGGAGAATACAGGGATTGGTGTTCCACGCGCCGCACGTGCCGGCGTCAGCAGTAGCAACTTTTCTGAAGCAAATACCTAAAACAAATGGCATCTCGCACGCGCGTTCGTCAATGCTTTATTTTAGTTATTTACTTCGAATCTTTTATACGGGGAAGGCGTGCGCGTGTGGCGCGTGGAACACCAATCCCTGCATTCTCCTTGATGCTTGGGTAATACTGCAATAGGTCTATCCCCACCCCTGCCCGTTTCGATCTGGATGAGCATCGTACCGGCGTGCGGTCGTGAATCACTACTGCGTGGTGCACGTTAAAGACCCCAGGCCAGCGGTTGTACTGTACCGGCTAAATTGCTCATCTACAGCTGGGAGACTCGTAGCCCATTAATGCAGTCCAAGTTCTAGGCTGTATAAACATACACACAACCCAACTTTTTAGACAGGTCTCCCCATTATTTAAGTTGGTCCTGGAACGGACTATATAGGGCGTATTCACGGGACGCCATGTTGATGGACGTTGTCCACAGTGTATGCTCAGAACACGGTGGCTCAGGACTAGCACTTATTTAGCGTCTTTCAAGAACAGCAGTTCTGATTGTGCGGAATGGACGTTGAACGTGCTTCCTCGTGCATTCCTCGCAAGCAGTGCTATGGGTACCCGTGAACTCGCCCACCTTGAACACCGATCAAAGCTGTGCACGCGCGCTGTTTCAATGCTTCTGAAATTCCAGAGCAAGTTGTCCTCGAGCATCGCTCTGAGCACGCGCTGCAAACAACGCCCAACTAAAGGGCCTCTTGGAGGATCCGGGGCAAAACACTGGCTTACGGACCCCCGCTTAGCGGGTTCGAATCCCGGATGATGCGCTTACAGTTTGATGGAGGCTTATTGGGGAGAAGGTGCCGTGTATCCGAGGGTTCGATCTCTTGACAAGGAATCCTCATGTGGTCGGAATTAGTCCTCAATCTTCCGCTGCGGTGTGCCAGATGCCACTGGTTGGTTTATTACGTACAAGCTCCAATTTGATTGGTTCACGTCATTTCTTTATGATCACTGAATAGAATAGGTACTTGGAAAATTACACATAGGAGAGCCTTGCAATAGTTTAAATTCTGAGAACTGTCTAAATAAAAAAATAAAAAAAATTCGTTCACACGTCTTCCACAAAAAGGAGAAAAAAAGAAATGCAGTCTTCAGGGTGGCGTTCGACGGTGCTCTTACATAGGGTTCATTTGCCGTCAAAGTACAATGGTATACTTGTTTTCTAAAAAGACGGTTTGAAACTTGTTTTGAAAGCACCATTCTATAAAGATCGAAGTCTTACAGAACGAGACAAAAGCATCAATATAATAGCCGTGGCGCACAGTTAAAGTCACTACCTGAAAGAACTTTTTTTTTTTAAATTTACTTTATGCTAAGTAAATGGTTTCAAATAGCTTAATGGAACGTGCGCGTTCGAGACAGAAATGTTTGCCTTGTAAAATTGCCGTCTATGGAAAGGCTAGGAAAAATATCTGCGAGGAGTAGCTGAGTTACACTCGGATATAAAAGCTTAGCTCTCAGGAAAGAGCGATGGTTCAAACGTGTGGAGAACTACCAACTTTTAATCCACAGTCATAACACATGTAAGCGTGCCGCATTGGTGCCGCAAGCTTTCGGGTTTGAATGTTTGCTCGAATTTTTCTGACAAACTTGCTATTAGGGCTGGGCGTCGGTTAAAAATTTTAACCCGATTAATCGCCACCCTTTAATTGATTAATTAATCGATTAATCGGTTGCGTTGAATTTTATGAATAATATATTAAAAAAAATGCAACAACTCGTCTTGCCCTTAAAGACTTATTTTACTCTCTGTTACACGGCGCAAAGGACATTTAGAATTGAGGATACATGTAGTTCAACGATTCAAAGACTCCGATATTTTTGCTCTAGCTCCGAAGACAAAGAACTTTGTCCACATTCTCCGAAAGGAAGACAAGAAGTCAGGGCTTGGGCGACGCTTTCTTCTTTTTTCAGAGTAAGGAGCCTCGATGAGAAGGCTTTGATTGTTGTCTGCGTTTTGGCGGATGGTCCTTGCTGCAGCTACAAGGGTGCTTCGCTCGTAGGCGATACTGAAGCGAATTTACGCTTCCACTGTACGAAAATGGCTTCTTGCAGATGATGCAGTGGACTTGCTTCGAGTTAAAAACTTTACCGCTGGAGTTTACTTTAAACCCAAACTTTCCAGCGAGATTGCCTTCTCATACTCGTGAACACGTCCATTTTTACGGGCCGTTGTCTTGCCTGGGCACGATGTGTAATAGACCCTCAACACGTGAAGTTTCGCCGTCCCGCTGGGATCAATTGAGGGGCCCGGCTTGTTCATCTGGCTTCGGCAGAACTGTAATGTATATCCTCAAACACGTGACGCTTCAAAGCGCGAGAATTGAACCTTGCTCATAGCACCTGGCTGGGAACGGAAAACCGCTCGGGACAGAACGACCGGATACACGCCACGCAGCGTTTTGTGTATTTTTAAACAGCCTAATTAGGACAAGCATGTCACAAAACAATTTTCCCGCCAAAAACAAAATTTTTTACAGCAATATTTATTGCGCAGGACTGATTTTAGTTTGCGGCTATTTCACCCGTTTTGAATCGCGCGCCATAAAGTTGCTATTATACGTCACAGAGTTGCTGCTATACGTCACGGCGTGACGTATACCAGCCACTCCGCGGGCGTCGAAAGAGCGGGAGTTTCAAATGCGGAGAGGTTGGGACTCCGACTAAATTACGTCCTGTGGCGTAAATATTGCTAGAAAAAATTTGTTTTTTCGCGGAAGATTTGTTTCGTGACATGCTTGTTCCAATTAGGCTGTTTAAAAAAACACTTTTTTTTCTTTGCAGTTACCCTTTAAGGGGGGGGGGGGGGGCATGAGTGACCCCTAGTTCGGGCAGGTCTTCCAGGATAGAGCCATGCGTGCGTCCACTTTACATCTTTTTGAGTACCGATTAAAAAACCGATTAACCGGTTAAAAAATTTGATCGCGATTATAGCCTTAATCGAATAATCGGAAGGTTAATCGATCAATTGCCCAGCCCTACTTGCTATGCTTCTTTTTGGTTAGGTTAGGTAGCTGTCTTTTTTGGCCCCACCAGGGTGTTTTGGTTTTAAGTAAACCTTCGTATTGATGTTGAACGAAAGGTGGCCGTGCGTACAGGGTTGATACGAAAAACTCGGCTGATGTGCTGTCTGCTTCGCTTGCACACGATAGTGAAAAATCAGTGGTTAAGTGCTGCGTAAAACACACGTCGGGAAAATTGTGTGGCTTGTGTAGCTCAGGCTGGCGGTCTTTTATACTTTCCTGACTTGGAGCGCTTGAAGTATCGGCAGACTTCGTCTCATCGCCCTGACGTAATCGCCCCAACGGAGGCGGTAGTTTCTGCTTTCAAGGACGCGAGGAATTCTGGCTGCTTTATCCCCTCTAATAATAATAATAATAATAATAATAATATAATATTAATGTTCTATCTTTTTAGTGCCCACAAAGAGCTGTAACGCCTTTTGTGTGGTGCACTGTCATTTCGTGTTTACAGCAACACTATTTAAAATACAAACATGCACAAAATTACACAGACATTCGTAAGGACACAAATACAAGTTTGCAGAGAAAATACAAGCTTGCACTAACTCTTGGTTGGATAAAATACTCTTTTTCAAGGCCGACTTGACACTAACAAAATCAAGAAAAATATCTACGTCACAATCGCATATAGCAGGTGTTGTTTGAACGCGTACTTAAAGCGCCGTAGACGGCATTGAACGCTCTGCTAAAAAGTCTTAGACCATTGCATATTTTCAGCACGTGTTTTCGAGGCAAATTTCACAGATTCCTATTTAGACTGACAGAAGATGTAAATATATTATTCATATCGTGCAAACCAAGGGGCGAACCTGCCCTCACAGCTTTTTGCTCAAGCCATTAGGTGGCGTCGATTTTGCAGCAGTCGCCAATTGTATCAGTAGGCTAGAATAGGGATTGTTGTGTCAGATCTCTATTTACCTTGAGAGGTTTTGAAGTTGCGTGTGTAAGGAAAACAATGCGGTCACTTGCAAAGAACGTTTTATAATGTATAACACGCATTCATGCGTTTTGTAGATAAAGTACTAATCGGCCGTGGCATGTTCTGATGTATGCGGTATCACCGCCGCTACCGAAGGCAATGTAGTTTTACCATAGCCTGCTGATATGACGAAGCACGCACTCGCGTTCCGGAAGTTCGGCCGTTCGCGCCTGAAGAGTTTTTCCGCTTAAACTCACGCTCGGCAACCCGGCGCCGGATTTTGTTGACTGTCAAGCACTTCTTATACGTCGTCACATTTTGTAGACTGCTTTTAAAAGAAAACGCAGAGCGCTGTTTCGATCTACAAACAAAAATCCTCGCTGTGAAGGTGGTTAGACAGCGAAGCTGTGGTCTCGCCTGCAACAATAAGCGAATGCACTGTACCAAAAATTGTTTTTTTTTTATATATGAAAGACTTAAGTCTTTCATATATATATATATATATATATATATATATATATATATATATATATATATATATATATATATATATACACGCTGCCGTTGTCGCGACAACTAAAGCAACCGCAGTCTTTACTGAGAGACGTACGCGGGGAGTGCTACGTGCTTCGCATTGTTGGCGGGGCTTGTGACGTCACTCCCCACTTCGTACTCCGCCGTTGCCACGGCAACTTATGCCACCGCAATGTTTACCGAGAAACACATGCGGGGAACGTTCCGTGCTTCACATTGTTCGCACGCGCCTTATCATCTATCATGTGGTTTTGACTCTTGTTTTGTGGTGTTCTTACTGAAACAAGTGTCAAAACCACATGATAGATCATAAGGCGTGTGCGAACGCTGATAAGAGTACGCGCGATGGTTTTTTATCGACTATTCTGTCGACTACCGTTTTGTTGACGGACACGAAAAACCCGACCAACGAGTCATAGACAGCTTCGCTGCAAAAAGCGATTGTGTGCAAAACCAAACGCCCGGGACCGGGAGTGCGCAAGGGATAATACCATGCGCGTTGTCTGCACGGATCACTTGTCGTCTGCTCGCGAGTACGTTGCGGACGCCGCTGGGAGGCGCTCATGAGCCGGACGTTTCTAAGGTGCTACATATCCTTACTTATCCAAGTACCGCCATCATTTAATCGGGCCGCGGTCACTCCTATTGGATACCGGCGACGCACCGCATATGCCGTCACCGCCGCCGCGAAAAAACTAGATTGACGGCGACTTTCCGCCATTTTTGGCTCAAGTGCGTCCCAGCATCCACCAGCTTGGCGGTACAATTGTTTATAAAATTCAAATTCATCCAGCGCTTTAGGGCGTGTCGACGAGGTGTTGTTTTCGCCCTTTTTGAACTTTAATTTATAACTTATTAGCTCTATACACGTTTGCAAGAAGGGCTCCTGTGCGCCGCCATTTTGGGCGATGCTGGCGCCGCCTAACGTTTCCGCCATGCTGGGGTGCGCCAGGGCAACGGCCAGGGGCACGTCACTGGGGTGCGCGATGACAAGATGGCGGCGTCTGCAGTGTCGCCGACGGCTAGGATTAGCGACACACTTACTGTTTTGGAACGCAGGAGGAGGTATCCACTCAGATTCGTAGCATCAAATATTGTAGGACGGGTCATGTTTAAGGATTGCAGAGCTCTGACTTTTTACCGATCGCAGCCTCTGTTCCAGCACGTCGTGGAAGCCAGACATGCCGCGAGCGCAGCCATCGTTGATGCAATGGCCATGCGGCTTCTGGCGCTTTCTGATGAAAGCTTTGATACTCTAGATATTTTTTTTTAATTTTTCGATTTGTTGCTGGTTTACGTATTTTATTTATTGTTTGTGCTTTTTTGCAGTCGAAGAGAACACCTGCATGTTCTATAAATATATATATTTTTAATTTATTTTTGCGCTCAGTGGTGTATCATTCGGCAAGAGAGGCTTTGCAACATTGTTCGATAAGCAGCGAACGCCCTGGCTGGAGAGTAGGCCCGCCTGACCGCGGTGCGCGGTTCGAGGTAAAGACGGGATCTCACTTGCAAAGGTGTATACACCAGCTCATGTTTGCAAACAAACCGGAACGCCCCTAGCGGCACGCCACCGCAGCCGCGCATGCGCGATTTTGTGTGGGCAAGAAGCACCGCGTCCCGTGTCAACAAACCATTGAAATGTCACGTTGTCGGCGTCTGTTTGAGCCTCCGTGCTCTTTTTCGCGTTGGAATTGGCGATTCTACGTCCTCATAGCAATGTCTTACCCGTTTAATCGCCTGAGCGAAATTATCAAGGCTCGTTACGCCGCAAAACTTTGCGTAAATAATTTGACGTGCGGCGATTCATTCGCGTAAACGCCGCAGAATGGATGTCAAAACCATGATGAGATTATTCTCGCTATTTTCGCTCGCTACATCGCTCGTGCTGCATAAGTATAGGCAGCAGCGGCGATGATCAACGTCGATACTGAAAATCGGAAGCGGAAACAAACCAAGTGAATCAGGCGTAACAAGCAGGTGATGGCCACTGGTACCAATGATCAACATCATGTATCTACTGTTTACACTGAGCCTACTTAAGAGTGTTTTGTTGCCTGCACTTACTTCTTGTCGCAATCACCGGGTCAACGTTTGGTCTACGGGCCGCTTTAATTTGAACGAGCAGACGACAAAAAGCAGACAAGTTTGGAAGAGCAGACGACAGTTCGAACAATCAAACGGCCATTTAAACTTGAAAAAAAAAAAGCAATTAAACCCGCGGGGGGTCCGGAGAACTTGACGGTTTCCCGCGTTCTTGTTGGAACAAAGCAAATAAATCTGACGACCACAAGTATCCGTGAATTCAACCCAAAGTGTTTCCCGCACAAGCAATCGTAGTTCGACGGCGTCTGGTTTGCCCTTTTCAAGGCTACTATCTGCGTTCTCGGACGAACGAAGAAAGCAAAAATCACATGAAAACTGATCTTCAAACATTTCCCGACTGTTTTGGTACAGTCCCCGTCGTGGCATTTTGAGAAGGCAGGCTTTTTTCTGGTTTCTTCCAAAAGAACACAGGAATGCACGTCTTGCACGGTGACTTCCACCCTAAGCTCCATACCGGAAGTGCGCGCGACGCGCCTCCACCGTGGCGTGACGTAACTAAGTTGAGTTCGTGTATAAAAACGACTTGTTCAAGACGTAATGATGGTTCACGATATGATGCTGGCAACATAGAGGTACGACCGGTTCTGTGTGTACTGGATACGATTGGCCAACTTTTAGTGCATATTTTTAATCTTTGTTTAGAGAGAGCCATATCTCCTACAAAAACGCAAATAGCAGAAGTGGTGGTACTTCACAAAAAAAAGCGATAAGAATGATATCAGCAATTACAGACCTGTGTCTCTCCTTGCAGTTTTTTTCCAAGGGTATAGAAAATAATTTATAATCACCTTACCTCCTTTATAGAAAAAAACATGATATTATTGCAGATTCCCAGTTCGGATTCAGGAAAAAGCGAACTACGGAGCTAGGCTTGTTGGATTAATAAGAATATATTTTACATAATTTTGAAAAGAACACAGTACTGGATATATTCATTGATTTCCCCAAAGCATTTGATTTTCTTTATCACGAGCTGCTCCTTCAGAAACCTAATATTTACGGCATTACAGGACATGCGGCACTTCTCATAAGATCCTATCTAGACCACAGGCATGACTGCATCAATATTAATGGTAACATCTCGAGCTCCGAAATAAAACCTATAAAATCTGGGGAGTCATAGCCTAGTATTCTCGGGCCGTTGCTCTTTAAAGGAGCTGTGCAACGATTTTAACGTTGAAAGAATTAGCATCTTCTACTTTTGACATTGTTCATCTTGTCACAAAGGGCATAAAACACACCTCCTTCCTTCGAAATGTTGCGATTCCACCGCGTAATCGCGAGGCAAAATGAGAATATTCCCCGACTTGCAGCCGCGAGCGGCTGCCATGAGAAACACGCGGCGTGACGTCAATGCGGGTCCTGTAGAAAGATAGCAAGTTGAGCGAATACCTGCTCGATAAAAGGTAACTTTTCCATAAATCTTGTCGTTCCAACATAAATATAAATGCGTCAAAAACCTGGTATCATCGACAAAACTTTTATTATACGGAGTTTTAGTGTCGCCATCTATCCTAGGTCCTCAAAACCGTCAGCTCTATCTGCTACCGCGAACAGCCGCCAGAAGCCGGAGGGGAGGGGACAGAGCCGGACGGTATGGCCGGACCCGGATGAAGCTTTCCTCCTTCCACCATATTCTTCGCGCTGCGCCGCTGCGCCCGCCAGCACGTGGTCTCGAGCGGATGAGTTCTCGCTGCTCACTGATGGTTCTGAGAGAGAGCTTCACCAAAGCCCGCGCAACCCCCATTGACGCCACAGCGCACGTGACTCGGAAGGTGGTGAAGGAGTTGAGAGGTGCCGAAAACCTCAATCTTTGTCTATTTTTAAAATAAAAACTAGGACATGCAGGCAAAAGCGGTTTTTTGTTCTTTACTTCAGAAAGATCGAGACACCAACTCCCAAATTATTTAAGCAAAGCACTGAAATTGTTGCACAGCTCCTTTAACCTATAGATAAACGACATCGTTAGCATTTCACAGCCGGCAAAATGTATCATTACGCTGGAGACAGTAGCACATTTTTATCCGCTGAAAATATCAACGACATAGCAAATGTAATTCTTAGAGCACTAGAAAGTTTCTCACTTCAAACAACCTTTTAGTAAACAAAATCAAAACATAAGCCATGTTTTTTTAGCCCCAAAAAATAGGGATGTTAACGTTTCCAGTGATATAATCCTTCATTCTTCCCCCATCGAAATAGTAAGCACGTTCAAGACTTACATCTGTGAATACGTCCTGCTAATACATCCGTTTGGTCGGAGCAGTTTTCCATGTGACTATATTTGGCATGCTTTGGCTTTTTTTCTCTTATGAATAAAGAGTTTTTGTACTTAATTAAACAAATAACTTTGAAAAAAGTGTGCATTTGTGCAGTGAACTGAATAGTACCAGACCTTGCTTTTCTTTTACGGTCCCGCTCCCCGCTCCTGCTCGCTCCCCCCCCCCCCTGGATGTCTCGGTGTCTTGTTCTCTATGCAATAGTTTATGGTTACCGTAAGCATATAAGCATATGGCATGGGCTAAGCTCCTGACATTGCTAAAGTACAGCTATTCTCATCTTTGGTTGATCACGCGTGACACTACCTATTTGTTTGCCGAGGCTTTGATTGTCATTAGCCCGAACACTGGACTCGACCTCATGACCATCGAGTACGTCATTGTGTCACATGACTCATGGTGTGAATCTGTGATGTCACGTGACGTCGCGGGGTCAACAACGGTTTTAAATGTAATGAAGTTGGGTATGAAGTTCTGGCATAACTTGACGTCAAGGCGTCACGTAATACCCCGACTTGACGCAGTGAGTCACGTGACCACGTCGCGTGACATCCCGGAGTCACGTGACGTCACGTCCCTTGAGAGCTGGTCTCGGCCCTGTGACGTCAGGTGACCACGTCGCATTGATACCACGTGACACGTGACGTCACACGATTGATATACGCCAATACAAAAACGCCTTTACAACTCACAATAACATATGTATGTAATGTATATGACGATTCGAACAATAACATAAAAATACAGCTGCCAATGTTTTTATGCTCAAATATTCAAGTTCCGGTATTAACAAAGAAAAAATAATCGTGAACCATTTTGAACAGGTTATCGTATAATAATTTATTTCCTGTTCAGTTCCAAGATGACGGCGACAATTTCGGTTCGGTTCACTCGCGGTTCGACTAAAAATAACGGTTCGTTTCCGGTTTTCCGTTCGGTGCGGTTTCAGGTCGACGCCCTAGTTGAGAGTGCATTTGTTTTACATAGAGACGCTTTCAGGCAGCTGGGCATGGGCGCCGCCATAACTGACCTTCAGTTTTTGTTCCCTCTTATCGCGTTCGCTTCACTTCATCATTGCCCCAGCAGGAGAGGTTATTGCCACTTGAGGTGCTACTCTGTCCTTCTCCCCAGCATAGGCCCTTGTGGAGGCTCGTGAACGGCCGCTTTAGTGGCTCGGCATCTCGGTAAGACGAGAGAAGGTCGGCAATGGCGGCTCAAGAGGAAGAAATGAGAGGTCGCGGGGACGTCAAAACACCGAGTTCTGCTTGGAATGATTAGACAGAAAGCCTTTGTCTCCCGTGCACTCGTCGAACGCGTTCGAGCGCGAACGCCAAATGCAGGACGCCGGAGTTGGGTTCGACACGTACGCTAGCTCATGGGCACTCGTAGCAGACTGTCGTAGTTGAGCCTTCGTAACCATATCATTTTTGTGGAGGTTTGGGGCAGTCACGTGATAGAAATAATTCCGTGACCTCCCAAGCAGCTTAATTTCTTAGTTTAGCCTTCGTTTTGATCTAGTAATTACCTTTTCCTGTTGTTTGCTTATGCCAATTGATTTTTTTGTTGTCGTAAAGGTCGTGAAGGCGCGTTTGGTATTGGCTTAAGAAGGGAGTGCCTGCGGTGCAAACGAAGGAAACGTGCCCATTCTTGTAGTAGGTAGGGCGCCGAAGCACAGAATAGATTATTGTATTGCGATTTTCATTGTCATGCTTCCTTTCTCCCCTCTCCTGAAATCAGATTAGCGTTGGTGGACCACTGGTGCATCGTGTCGATGGTCGATACTACCTGCTGGGCCTGGTCTCCTTTGGACATCCCTGCGGCTATACAACACATCCGGATATTTACACCAGGATCACCGGCCACCTGGACTGGATTCAAGGGGTTCTCAACTAAATAAGCCGCTTAACCCCAACATCGCATCAAACATAAGGCAATGCGTGGCTTCCTCCACACCGGGAAACTCTCTTCAAGCTGCCTCAGGTCACCAGATGAATTTTCAACAGAACGTTCTAAGTAATAAAGATGTCCGCGCAATCGCGACATTGCGAAGAAAACTGGTGTCCTCTCTGATTTGCATTTTGCTTGGTACCTATGTGGTACAAATATATGGTGGTCAAATCAATAACATTTATTGTTACTGGCAGAATGAGAACGCAGGGAGGTCTTTGAGTGGCCCCGCTCCAGCGCGAGCCTCCTATCTTCGCCAGACGTTCCAAAAGATGCCCTGCCGTTTTTATTTTTTCTGTGACTAAAGACCTTTGCGAAAAGAGCTCTCTAACCGCCACCACTTTGCGACTCGAGCAACCCACATCAGCCAGAAATTTCTGCCCCTTGCCTAAGCTGTGGAAACTCTGTCAGCGCGACTTCCCACCTGACTTGTGCATGCGGAGTTCAGCGCTTTTTTATATAAAGTTTTACATTATTTGCCTGTTGAGGATGCTTACTCTTTTTGTGTTATATCTTGCATTGCGAGAGCCAGGGAATGCCAAGGCTCGCAGCCTGCTCGGCCTTTGCAGGAAACAAACGAAGAGAGCGAACATCAAGCAGCCCGCGACGCGGGCAGTTCGACGTTTTTCGAGGATTATTTCTATACATGTCTTGCAAGCGACGTCACGTTAGGAAAGGGGCGGCGCCCCTCGCCATGCTGATGGTTGACTGCACCGCGTGTATGCCCACGGCACGGCGTTGCGCACCGCTCGCGGCCCGCTCATGTGCAGAAATGCGTCGCCTGTTCAACAAACGTACGTAATATTCGACATGCCAAAGTTGAGACAACGTGTTCACGCGAATCTACGATGATGATGAGCGAATGCGCGCAGAAGTTGCCGTTGTCGGTGCGATTGCGCTATGAGGAAAAAGTGTTGATGTGTGGCGGCAAAGATCCACTCTCGCTCTCAGTTGACGAAACCGTGACCGATACAAGCGCTCATCCCAAAGTAGAAGAGTGCAACGTGAAGGATTATCTCGTCGGCAAGACCAGCTTATTACGCGGGAGCAGTTCAAGGCACACAAATCACTGGAAGCACACAAATCCCTGGAATCGCACAATCATTTGACGAGTGGGTGGGTGGGTTCAACAGCCGCTACTGAAAGTCCTTCCAAACAGCGATGTTGTCGTGATTGGCCAGGTAAGAGACTTCCAATCTAACCATAACGAAATTACATGTTCCGGGTTGTTTGTGAAGATCAGTCACGCGTTCACTGGAGGTTGTAGGGTGACTTGGGCATTCCGTAAAACAAGGTGGAAGGGGGCTGGGGGGGGGGGCGGCACAGAGGTGGCTAGTTTTGTGCACATAAGCAGAGTTCCCGATACGCGAGTAGGTTCGACCGGTACACCGGGAGCCACTCGTTGCACTTCAGAACATCTGCATGCAGTATTTATGTTAAAAGGTTGCTAAATGTAGTAAAATCTTTCTCTTTAATATTCTGTAGATGAACCACTCCCAAAATACCAGAGAAGCTGGCCTGCAGCCAGGCACGTAGACAGGATTTTGTTTCGGGGGGGGGGGGGGCTCCTATGACAAAATGCTGTATAAGGGAGAGGGGGAAACGAGGTCCCACCAAAATGGAATATTTCTGCCCCCCCCCCCTGGCTACGTGCCTGCCTGCAGCCATGGATACTAGTGAAGCAGAACGGTGAAGTTGTTGCCCATTGTACCGGTATGGCTGGTCTCGGGGAGGCCTGCTTTCAAATTGGTGCAATCCTGTTCTACCTTCAAGGGGTGGTGAAGCACAGAGAGTTGCTAACGTGCACTGACCAAGACAATGGGTGGCTTCCAGCATACTGCAAGAACTTGACATGCGTTCTGATAGTGAAAGTTGACTTCTCGTCTGCAGTAGCATAGAAAAGGCGAATGGATGAGGGAAAGCCTTCAAGAACTGTAGCACTCCGCCAACAAAGAGCGGCCCCATTGAGACCAACCGACGAACGTACCTACAGCCGCGATGTACAAGTCCGCACTTTTGTGCACTTTGTTCAAGGACCGTGTAGCAACATCACGGGAAGAAGTCTCCGAGGAATGCAACAAGTTGGCAAGCGACATCAGAGATGAACAACAGGCATGATCCGTGGGAATGTGATGTTGGCGACGTTTTCCTAATTTATCTCTTTTTGTGCAGGTTCTCCATCTCATCGAGAAACCAGAGCCCAGTCTTCATGTAGGAAATGGTTTTCGTTTCATGCCGGAAGGGCGACTGCATCGTGTACGAGAGCGGCCCGCTCCGCATCAATCGAAGTCCCCTCACCAAGCCTGGTGCAGAGGATATGTTATTCCAGTCAACACATCTTCACCACAGTAGTGACAACTTGAAGCATCGACATTGAACCCCGTGCTAGAGCATAGTATGTCGAAGCAATGACTAGCCGGCATTCAAATTTCAAGTGTTGCGATTCAAGCGTGCACATTAGCTTCGAACACCAGTTCCTCGCAGCTACACCTGATGGAGTTGTGAGTTGCAATTGCTGTGGCGCAGGCGTACTCGAGGTGAAGTGCCCGTATAGCCTGCGAGAGTGTACTATGATAGAGCTCACTTCCTGGAACAGAAGTAGTATCACTCTGGCCGATGGAGACGCCCTTCGACTAAAACGAAAACATGCACATTTTTGGCAAATACAAATGTAGATGTTTGTGTGCCACGTGAAGCATTCAGACCGCGTTGTCTGGACGGCGAAGGAGATCTTTATTGAAAGAATCTTTCTAGAATATGACTTTTCTGCCAGAATGTTGGTGAAGAGCACACTCTTCTTCAAGCGTGTACTGTTGCCAGAGCTGCGATACAGGTATACATCACAACCTGTACAGCACCGGATAAACGATAACGTGGGGAAATGAGGACGTCTACTGTCTCTGTAATGGGCTAGAGTATGTCAAGATGGTAATGTGTGATAATCCGCAATGCAAACGAAAATGGTGACACTTTGCATGCATCCGCATGAAGAAAGCGCCACAAGGCCAATGGCTGTGCAAAGAGTTCAGATAAAAAGAAGCACCACGAGCCCAATGGCTGTGCAAAGATTGCTAATAAAGAAAACTGCACCCAAAAGAAAGAAGCAAAATGTTGTTATTTACACCTCATAATTAGGGTTCCCTTCTCCAAGACATTTTTTTCTGCGAATTCAGGGGCATTTGTTTTCTGTCCATATATCGTGTTCATTCTCAATGTGGCATTGATAGAAACTTCTGCTGTAAATGAACTTCCATCTCTACATATTTAAAAGAAAATTATACCTAATAAAAACAACATCTCTTTGTTGCAAAACAGGGAAATAGAAACCATTGAGAGACTATGCAATAAGTACTCACCTACAAAAATTAAAAGATCACATCATGACACTCCTTGCAGTCGCAGAAGTGCCCCATAATGCACATCAAGGAGCAATTACTTAAGCTTGTTGAAAACAGGCGCAATAAGCGACATTCTGAATAACTCGTGCGCCATATAAGGCACTCGTTGCAACTTGGAAAACAATCAAAAACAAAAAAGAAATGCACAGACCCTGTTCACTTTCGACTTAGGAACCCATAGCATAGAAAACTGGACAAGAAATGTGGTTCCCGACAAAAGAAAGACCGCCTTGCAGACTGTTCAATGAAGACAATGTTCCAAGTCGCACACAAGCCGAGAGTTAATCAAATTGTACAGCAGAGCTGAAAGCACTCGTCAAAGCACAACAAACAAAGACTATCTTGTCCAGTGTGGTTGCATCATCTTCGTGAACTACAGAGCATTTCTAGAAGCACGATACTCTTGGTTTTCATATACTTATTCCTGAGGAGTCCTATCACTCTTTCTGCATGAATGCGCACATTGGCCAGCATCGTTGTGGCCTCCAGATTCCAAGGTGCTAGCTGGGCTTGTCCCCTGGCGAATGCCGGCATCTTGAGTCAAGCAGAGCAGAGGCCAACTGACTCCGCGATGGTGAAGCCTCTGTCAGCAAGGACCAAGTCGCCGGGCTGCATGTTACCCAGAATCCCGCAGCTTTCGGTGATGAGCTTGTCACTTGATCGGCCGTACCACCTCCTCCTATAAGTAACTGTTCCTTGAAGAGCTACCCCAATTAAGTATTTCACTGTAGTATGGCGCTTATTCTGGCTCCATGTGAGGCACCGGGCAAGGTGTAAGATCGGACGTTCAATGAAAATCTCGAAGCAGTCGAAGATGACTGCGACATCAGTACTGAAGGCAACGCTGAAGCACATGAGCATGGTGTGCACCAGCTGCTCCCTTTTCGGCCACCTGACCAGCCTTTCCAGGCCGAAGTAGAGGCAATCGATCCACTTCAGCACGATCCCTGAGACAGTGGCTTCGGAAACCTGTAATGACAGAAAGGAACAGGAAGTACAGAAAATAAAGACTGAGTGGTCAAAACAGACAAAAGAAAGAAACATTAATAGCCTTTGGAGATTGAGACAGGCCAATACAGGTTGTAACACACAATGTAAACTATGCACGTTTTTTGACAGATAAACAAAATACAATACCTGAATGCCAAGTCCCGGAGAGGTACATTCAGCCGGAGTCGGATCAGAGTCACCACGTACTCTTGGAACTGAGGCAAGGCGTTAATGGGGCCGTGCCTCACCAGTTCCATCACAAGCTTAAAAACGCCATTCAGGAGTTGGAAGTTGGGTAGTCCAGCATAGAACTTGTTTAGTTCGTCAACACTCCGGAAAGCAGCATAAGTTTGGCACCGTGCGTTCCGGCTTTCTCGCAGAGAATAGACCTTCACTCGGAGTCGGTTGATATCCTGATTTAGGCGATCGACAATTTTCCGCGAGCAGTCATCTGCCTATGTTCCTGGAGAATAATGATCTGTTACCTGGAGTTTTACAGGAAGGTTTGGGAGCAGAAGTTTGTGGGTGCTCTGGTGGTTTGAAACATCCCACCAGGTTGCCGGCAGGCTACTATCATTCATGGCCATCTCCACGAGGTGGCCAAGGGCACTGAGTCATGCGAGGTGCACTCCGCCTTTTGGAAAGCCAGCATGAAAGATATGCGCAAGGGCTTTTAGGGTCGTGGCACGCTACAATAACATCAATTAATAGAGAGTTTTAGTAGATCGTTCCGATGACTCCGATAACGATTCCCGATACTCCGCCGCCGCCCTTGCGCATGCATGTATCGTTATCGGGGGTTTCGTATAGGCATCGGAACGATCTACTAAAACTCCCTAATGACTACGTGCTGAACCGGTGTGTCGCGTCATTCTCCGAGACAGGCATCCAAACGGGAAATCCAACACCACTCCCCATTCGACACCAGTGTTGTATTTTTTTTGCAGCTACCCAGCTTGAAGAACGACACAACGCACTGGTTCAACACTCAGTAATGACGGTCATCGTCGCATGCCGCAAAACAAAAAGCCCCCCCCCCCATACTTTTGCGCTGGCCTTTCATGAAAGATGGAGCGCCTCTCGCATGATTGGGTGCCCTTGGCCACTTTCAAATGTGGCGGTCAGAGATATGGTGGTCTGAGTAAAAGTGCTGCCAGTCCCGTCTTAAAGGGGTATTCCGGTGATCTTTTAAACTACCTCTACTAACTATATTTCCTTAGTCACCTGCGTTTACACTTTCCGGTCGGCTATTTCGTCTCGCGAAATTCATAATAGTTAATGTAAAATCGGCAAATGAAAATGTTGTAAAAACCAACATCCAAATATGCCCGCACTTTTTACTGCTGTGATTTCAGTGGAAGGCAGGCTTGCCAGACGAACAAGCAGTCTAAAAAATAGATTACGCCGAGCATTTGTTCCGTAGAGGTGCTCGAGTATTGGAGTGAGTTTCCAAAGCCTTCGTTTGACCCAATGAAACTGCTTGCAATCTGTTGGGAACAAAATCTACACTTCAAAGAGTGAACCCATGCCTTCCACTGGCGTAACCTTTCGTTGTTGCCAATAAACACTTTCAGTTAAAAAAACACACACAAAAAAGAACACGGTGAGGACCAAAATTGTAATTCAATAAGTTCGCAAAAAACAAATTTTGACCTAATATTTGGGATAATATTTTAGCGATATTCGTTGGTGTGTTTCACAAATTTGCAGGCAAATCGGGACCCATGAAGAAATCACTGGAGTACCTATTTTAAGATGCTGTGCTCAGGTTATTCAGTATGAATCGGTACATTGGAAACGGCACCAAGTACGGACAGTCCGTGTGCTTCAGCGGGGCATGTTCAGTGCACTCAGCGCAGTTCCAGGCCTTAAAGGGGTACGGAAACAAATTTCTAGAGAAAAAATCGTAAGGGTGCAGGCGAGCTGGTGAATATTAACCATGTTGAATTAACCCGAGACTGGGGTAGAGAAGAAACATTAAAACGTAGCTCAGGTTAATTCAACATGGGTAAATTTCTGGAGCTCATTTTAATGCGAATAGCATTCTTTGGATACTTCACGCACTTTTCGTCTATGTATCTATCTATCTATCTATCTATCTGGCTATCTAACCTCTTACGCCGCGGGTCGATAAATAAATAAAAAAGACCGGCGCCGGCTGGGATTCGAACCGTTGACCCTTTGATCAGCAGGCAGACGCGCTAACCACAGAGCTATGAAGGCAGTCATTCAACGCACTCTAAACGGTTGTTTATATCTTTAACATAGGACGCGCTTTACAGCGCTGTCACAGCTACCGGTGCGCGCGCGTTCCATGCACGAGGGCTCATTCCGCTCTCGTGAGGCTGTTGGTTGAGACTAGCTGAGACGCCAGAAAGTCTGGTCGGTACCATTTTGAGTGTTTGTGCGTATGGCGCGTGCTTTGCTCGCCTTCCTAAGTGACACAAACGCACGTGCTGGGCTGTGGAGATCGTGCGCAGGGCTGTGAAAGTGTCAACAAATTTAGAATCACCTCAAGAGTGGGCTGGCGTATATAGAGTGTGCCGGCCACCTGACGAACGCGCATAACTCCGCACCGTTTGATGCTATTCGCATTAACGTAGATAATCATTCCCAAAGGATGGGTTCTGCTGATTTTTTTTGCTTCAACATGACGTAGGAAGCAGTAGAATCTCAGAAATATTAATATTTTGTTAAAAAACGCAATAAAGCTTAATTTAAAATTAATTAAGTGATGACCAAAAACCACCTAGTTGTTGGTTATGAAGCTTCAGTGGAATTTCGTGACGGCATCAGCCTCCGACGGCAGCGCCACTATATGGGAACTATACTCACTAGTACGGACTACCTAGGCCAGAAAGTAATACCCAACTGCAATACCGAAGGTCTGATGAAGAAAGCCAAAGCACAGTTGGCCCCCTTGAATTCACTCTGCCAGCCAATCGCTTCCACTCACATTTTACGTCACTGACGTCAGGGGCTGATGATATATTTTGTTCGACATGGCGCGCGCTGCTTTCAACGTTGTTCTCGCCGAGGGACGCCGACCTCTTGATGTGACCCGGGTTTACGTTGCAGAGCTCAGTGGCGTAGCTAGACCATCTGGCACCCGGGGCCCTTAGGTCTTTTGTCACCCCCAGACTTGTACACGTTACTGAAAAATAGTAAGGAATTGCATTTACAGTTACTCAAGGCTAAATGTAATTTTTTACAATTACAATTACCCTCCCATAAAAGTAAGTGACCGTTACCCCCAAAAGTAATCCGTTACTTTCGTGGCATTACTTTCAACAATATTTTCCTCAATTAATAAACAAAGGGAAGAAGGTTATTCAAGTTCTTATTGTTGCCACCTGTTCCATTTATTGACCTTCAGTATTTTGAGCAACAGCTGGCTCTGGAAAGCCTCGTCAGACACTGCGTTCTTTTTTTACTGAAGATGTCGACTGCTACGCTGAACACCGTTTGTACTACCTCACGAATATTTAATGCTCTGCATGGAGCTTTTTCAGCGAAGCAATGGAAGTATTATTTAGCTCGAGGATACAACAAAGCTTCATCGTTGCAGCCGTTGCCTGATATTCGAGAATTTTAGTAGGGTTGGTAACAGTAAGGTGATAATTAAATATTAAATAAGGCTTGGCTTGATATTCTCCTTTCTTTGGTTCTGAATAGGTTAGCCTCGGTTGAGACGTTGGTGAATAAGAGTTTCCAATATATAAATATCAGTAATCTAGATAGAAACAAAAACACCAGGACACTCATAACAACAATTAATTAGAACGTTGGTTAAAGCAAAGAAATGTAAACGCACGTTTGCTGTGTGTACCTTTCTTGGCGCCGTTCAAAAACGCACGCAAAAAGGCACGGAGCACGGACCGACTGCATTTTGAGTTTACTCCGATGTTCTCCAGATAGACGTCCGCTGATGCCACGGGCAGTGAAGGGTAGAGTACTAAGTAAGTCCCACTATGGCCCCCGCTCACGAGTTTCACTCTCTCATCAAGCCCAGAATATCAAGTGTACATCAGCCACTATTATATTTTATTTGTAAAAATAACTGCTTGAGATAAGATGCGTCCTGCTGGGGTAAAGCAGGGAGAAGAAGAAAGGAAGACTATTACTATTTTCAAAGTGCTCGCCAAAAGATGACTCACAAAAAGGGTGACTGAGATGTAGATAACGTGGCTGGAATTCACAGATAAAGTGGGTCAACCCTGGAAGTGTGACTACAGAACAGTAGCTTTGAAACAGAGTGAAAGAAGGTTAAAGAAGCAGAAAAAAATACATCCTGTTTTCTAAGAGAAGTTGATAAGTGTGCAGCAACGAACGAGGATGCTTGTGGCAATAACATTTTCACATATTATCACCTACGTTTTAGCGGATTTTAGGACAGACGGAGCGTTGTCTGGTGTTGTGACATTATGAAAATGAACGTAGTCACTATAACCGAGAAGGACATTGTTAATTCTTCTCTGTGCACTTACCGCCTCAAGCTTCTCGAATAGGCATACAATCACTTGGTGTCCTCCTCTCCCCGCCTTCGATCGCAACAAAAAAAAAAAACACACTAAAAAACACAAATATAACTTGCCGCCCCCTCCCTTTGTTTTTCTTTTTTTTTTTTGTAGAAATGTTTGTTTGGATTTTTTGACATTATTGTTAAGTAGTAAAAAAAAATAGACTCAAAAGCTTGGTGCTGCAAAAAAAAAAAAAAGGCTTTGCGTATCTGGAGAGGGTTAAGCCTCCCTTTGCGCTGGTCAATTCGCGTGACAGTGTCACTGCGCTCAACTTTACCAAAATAAAAACGACCTTTTCTTTAGAAGGGGGGGGGGGCTGGTCCTGAAAAATATATAACAGATTACAAGGAATTCGTTACGTAAAAAATGTAAGGAAATTACTTTAAAATTACTCTAGAAAATATGTAATTATTCCGTTACTAAATTACCGATAAATGTAAAGGATTACAAGTAATTTCGTTACTTGTAACGGATTACGTCCAAGTCTACTCACCCCCCCCCCCCCCCGCTCCCTGAGACCGCAAAGCTAAAAGCCATGACCGCGACGCGAGGTCACGCAGCGATAATTAAATAATAAATACAGGGTTAGCCAGCAAACAGTGTAACCCTCCTTTGCACACCCCTGGTTTAGAGAACGTGAAGGCTCAGTTTAACGAAATGCGGTCTGTACGCGGCGGCAAGCTAGGCTTCCAAACAGACCTTGTGGTCACCCTCGGTATCGCTCCGGGAAAGTATGATATAATATCAAGCTCGAGCGTACACCGCCAAGGGTTCACCACTAACGATTCGGCAAGCAACAGCATGCCGGCGGCCGCCATTTTCTCTACACAGAGTTTCGAGTCAATTCGGTAAAATGTTGTCGCTAAAATGAGCCTCTAAACCGCACGCCTTAAAATGGAAAGTAATGCAATCAAACAATCGTTGGCATACGGTACACTGCGGCACTGAAGCCAGTCCGTCCACGCAGATTTCCGGAAGCTCGATGGTCTCCAGTCATGGCACGCTGTGGCAACAGGGAAACGCCTTCGCCGTCACAACATTGCGAATTCACTTGCCAGAACACTACATTGTGACCGCCTCCCGACGGCGAGCGACGCGCTTCTAGAACTTACGGCGGGGTCAGAGAGTGAGGGAGCTTGCTGAGCAGAAGCCTTTCGCCAGCACCTCCTCTCGGCACTTCCCCCTCGGCGCGTGGTGCGGTGCCGTGCACGGGTGGACAGCCATGAGTGCGAGTCCGGGGTGAGGGAGCCGACACGTTCAGAATTTACCCAACACGTTTACCCCTCCCCGCGACTCCCTTCGTGTAAGACCTTCGTGTGATTTCTTTCTTCTTCGTCTGGCGCCTTCTCTAGCTGTCTTGGCGCAGTCCGGCCGTGGTCGGTGCAAGCCAGCGTCGTGTTGCGCTGGGTTTGGCGTAGACTAGGTGGCGTTGGCTTGGCGTGCCCGGGCACAGCTCTTTCTCAAATGCTCCCGCACTTTCCGCGCTTGTCTTTTTCCGCCGGTGCGCGATGACTTTGCGCGAGCCAAGTCAGTTTTGCGACTCGGCACCAGACACGTTCGTGATGGAAGAGTGGTGACCTCATGCGTCTACACATTCTTTGCCACTTACGAACCAGTCAAGCCGGGGGGATTGCCGCCATAAGTTGCACCCCCTCGTGACTGAGACTCCTGGTACCCGGGGCCCCCGGCCCCCGGCCCCCCGTTACTACGCCACTGGCAGAGCTGTGCCGGTATCCGCTTTTCTGCACGGTACTTTTTGTGCGACCATATCAGAGATCGTCTCGTCGTCCAACTTAGTCGCCGTCGACGTGTTAAGTGCCCCCGCCTGGATGATCGCGTAAGCCTCATTGGGCGAGACCAACGAAAGTGGTGCCGATCGCTTCTTTTTATTCGTCTAGTGTTCGCCACTGAGACAAGTCGCGTTTCAAGATCGTGGCAATGGGAGCGTTTTTTTCTGGTAGTTTTTGTATGACGATGTCAGACATGTACAGTCGCATTCTGTGTGCTCTGTGCCTTCGCTTGGAAAATCGCGTCCCGTTGAGACCAGTGCAAGCTTCCTTTACGCCGATGCCTTCCCTTCGTTCGTTTAGTGGTCGCCCTTGTCACAAGGAATGTCGCGAAATCGTCGTGGTCCACGCGTTTCTTAGCGGTGGCGTGACAATTCAGCGGTTACATCACTCTCTATGCGCTATGCAGCGTGAAATACTCGACTGATACCACCGCCGTGCTCCCTCGGCCTACTTCCCTGCTCGCTTTAATGAATGAAGGATGTCAACTGGTATGGCACCTTCCAAGCCATATTTATCCATAAAGCTGGCGCCCTCGCCGAGTCTGGTCGTTGTGATCAGTCAGTGGTAAATCAGGTAAGCAACAATTGCCTCGTCCTACCAATGTCACACATAGTGTTGTCACAGATGATCCAGCCGTCACCTTAGACAACATGAGGTAGGAAATCCATCAGCATCTTGCCCCGTGCGAAATAACAAAGGTACCCTAGCCGCCTCGCGACGATGTCGTCCCGTTATGAAAACAGCGAGGTCGCGCTTGAAACCGATGTTGCGGATGTCTCCAAATGGCCAAGTCGCGGAGCAGACGACACTCTACGTGTTGTTAAAGCGCGCACGACTCCGCGGGCTCCCCAATCTCCCGTTGATATGTTACAGCACTTGAGCACTCTAACTAAGCGAGGCAGTAACGCCCTGACGCCACCAAGTGTCAACGCTCATAACTACGGGACGCTTGGCCATAGGGAGGCCGATGACGTCGCGTGCAATTCGCGGGCGGGACGAATATTTTAAGATGCACCGCGCTCTTCGACGGCTGATTTTAAAGCGCTCGCAAGAATCGAACAATAAGAACAAAAAATTCTGCCATCCCTTCGATATACAAGCGTGCGATTGCCATTAGCAAGTAGAGTTGATTATGTTTAACTTATTTCTTAACGTGAAAGGTATATTTTTACTTTCAATTCAGTACCCCTTTAATGTCGCCACTGCGGTTTTCGCACCCCACTGTAGACAACGTCTTGCCGTTAGGGACACCGTTTACGCGTCCCACTGCGGTTGCTCATCCTCACTCAAACACCCGCAAGCGAGGTAACCGGAATGCAGATGCAGGCCAAAACACAGGCCGGCAATGGCGGCCTGGGGAGTGCGCCGACTGGTGGCGGCTCGGGTAACTGACGCGCCGGAAGCGTCTATATGTACTGTGCATATTTTTTCAGGTGTTTCATACTTTGGGGGTGGGCGCTTAGTGTGAAATGGGCGGATGCTGGATATTTAACGGTAGTTAAAAAAATCAGCAGAACCCATCCTTTGGGAATGATTATCTACGTTAATGCGAATAGCATCAAGCGGTGCGGAGTTATGCGCGTTCGTCAGGTAGCCGGCACACTCTAGATACGCCAGCCCACTCTTGAGGCGATTCTAAATTTGTTGACACTTTCACAGCCCTGCGCACGATCTCCGCAGCCCAGCACGTGCGTTTGTGTCACTTAGGAAGGCGAGCAAAGCACGCGCCATACGCACAAACACTCAAAATGGTACCGACCAGACTTTCTGGCGTCTCAGCTAGTCTCAACCAACGGTACTCTAAACGGTTGTTTATATCTTTACCATAGGACGCGCTTTACAGCGCTGTCACAGCTACCAGTGCGCGCGCGTTCCATGCACGAGAGCTCATTCCGCTCTCGTGAGGCTGAGCACGGCCGCTACATCACCCTCTCCCGAGCGCGGGAGAGGGTGAGCTAGCGGCCGTGCTCAGCCTCACGAGAGCGGAATGAGCCCTCGTGCATGGAACGCGCGCGCACCGGTAGCTGTGACAGCGCTGTAAAGCGCGTCCTATGGTAAAGATATAAACAACCGTTTAGAGTGCGTTGAATGACTGCCTTCATAGCTCTGTTGGAAATGAAAGCCTTTTAACATGCCCTGCAAAAGCTTTGCAGAGCATTTTTACTACTATTTGACATGTGTTCTCTGCTTTATGCAATAAAGAAAAAAAAAAACTGCCTTCATAGCTCTGTGGTTAGCGCGTCTGCCTGCTGATCAAAGGGTCAACGGTTCGAATCCCAGCCGGCGCCGGTCTTTTTTATTTATTTATCGACCCGCGGCGTAAGAGGTTAGATAGCCAGATAGATAGATAGATAGATACATAGACGAAAAGTGCGTGAAGTATCCAAAGAATGCTATTCGCATTAAAATCCCTTCATTGTCTGCAACAATGCCGCCTTGTGTCAGCTGAGGACTTAGGCACGTCTCTTCACTTGACTTTTGTTGGACATCGAAAGATGAGATTTTCGAGAGGTGGCGCGTTACAATTACAAAAGTGGCTTAAATGAGTCGAAATCCCTGGAACGGCTGCGATGTGCTTGGGGACACTGCACCATCACGTGCAACAGGCTTGTGTTGGTTCTGTGAATTTAGGCGCACCTCTTTCAAAGGCGACAAGCTCATTGGCAGACTTTCAACAGCTGTGACCGAAGAAAACAACGCTGCTGTGGAGAGGCTCGTTAAGAAGCAACTCCACTCAAAATGTTTACCCTATAGAAATGGCTGATATCGCTTTAAAGAATCAAAATAACGGTCATACCTAAAATATCACGTCAAACCGACGCCGCATTCCTAATTAAAACCAATATAAAAAATGCTCTACCGGCTCGGTTAGCGGCCCGACAGCGGGTGAGCAACGCTGGCACCGGGAGAGCTATTGAAGCAACACTGGGCAATGCCGTAGGTTTCGTCCTATGCTCTCGTACGGACGCCGCGGACGGTTCGTTTCCCGTGGCATTCTGTGATTCTGCTGACGGCAAGAGGTGCTTACCGCGTTATCCTGTGTTCTCCTATTTTTATTTGCGTCCTGGCACTTCATCTCCAGAATAGCTTCCGCGACCTTTCGGAAGAGAGCGAAGTGATGCTGCTTGCTCACGCGCTTGTCGTGGAGCCAGAGAGACTCGCCGGACTCGCGTTGGGCGATGTCAAGCACGACTTGTAGTGCTGTGGGTTGCACCAACAATTCGGTGCACAACCCGGAGCTGCGGTTCCACCAGTTCCCAAGAGACCGGAAGAGGCACAAGGTGTGGGTCGGTGCCGTTCGCCGGATACACTTCGGAAGACCGTGGACTCCGAGCTCTAACGCGAGGCTCTGCTCCCAGCACTTTACGTCAGACACCTACACACGGGACCTGAGGCTGCTGACTGCTGCGGGTTTCTCCACGAAACACGCGTCGTTGAAGTACGATGCGGTGCCGTCTCTGTTCGCGTACCGTCCGCCGGCTGCTCCTGCACGCAGCAGGTCGCAGCTGATCTAACTAGCGTGCACATAAAGGTGACTTAGGTTTAACAACTTAGACCGCTTGTGGGCACATCTGTCCATCTATCTCCCATTATTTCTTTTTCTCTCGGTCCGCGAGGAAGAAACAAATGCAGTCACGCTGCGCCGGCACTGACCGCGTCATATTTATATAAGTCGGATTCGCTTTTCGGCCAGAAAATTTATACATACACACTAAAACATACTATAGGGCGTTTTCAGATAATATCGAACAACCATGTCCGGTGACCATTTTTAATTTTGATGAAAAAAAATACATTTTGTTGGCTTTATGTCCAGAAATAAAAAACCAATCCTTGTTTCCAAAAAAAAATTATTTTTTGCGAAAAAATTTGTAAGCATTCTTTCAGTCTCGTTCGATCTTATTTGAAAACGCCCTATTTGGTGCATATTAACAAAGTGCAGTGGTAAAAAAGGAAATGTGTAAGGACAGAACGAGCGGGTTGGTAGGGATAATTAAACTTGCGGGAAGAAAAACGAGAAAGGTTTGTCCGTCCCTTCTCGTTTTTCTTCCGCAAGTTTAATGGAAATGTGCAACTTACCTTCTGTTTTGAAACTCTACGTGCGACAGAGCCGGCAGTGTCGGTGCGTCGGGTCAGGAGCGCGGGACGAGAACTACGTCATGCCGTCCGCACGCCACTGATTATCAGTGTTGCCAAGCTGCTTAAGAGCACAGGGTAAGGTAAAAATGAAAAAAAAATCGATTTTAGTTTTTTTTGCAATTTAACAAGTTTAGTTCTTTCTGCACATTTTCCATTGTCACAGTGTTCTTTAAAAGTTATATTTCGGGCTGAAAATCTCTTCTTCCGAAAGCAAGTAGCAGGTGACCACGCCTCCTTTTGGGATACGCTCCCTGTTTATCAATAAATTTTGCCACAAAACAAATTCAACATTAGACCTAAAGGCTTGTCCAGTAACAGATAATCTTAAAAAAGTATCTGACAACTATTGCATAGCATTTTTTCAACCAAGAATATCCCGAGACGTTGTGCACGTTTTTTCTACGTGTGTACCATGTGTACTTTCAAGTGTTTGTGTTTTTGTAACGACAAAATGGCGGCATTGGATGCTGTTTTTTCATTCAATGGTGGTAGCATTGCACAAGCCAATGTTTTGAAGTCCTTTGGATGGAAACATGTGTGGAACACCATCAAGTGGCTGAGGGAAGTTGACGTCACTCGAATATACTTTACGGACCAAGCTACACGGCAGGTCACAAAAGAGGCCCGGCAAGCAAGGCGATGAGCCGAAAAGCAAAGACATGTCTTTAGCAATGCCTTCCAAGCTGACGCTATCGAAAAAATGACTCTAAGGCTGTTGGTGCCATTACAAATTTTTTATTCACCAGTTTTTTTACTTTAAACTCAATTATCTCAAAGCAGTGTTTTTTAGTACATAGGTACCATTTTTTCCTTAACCTGACATTATAGAGGGTTGATTTTTTATTCCTACCACCTACATGGGTGTCGAAAAATACTGAACTAGAATTAAAATATGCACCTAGCAGTTTTTGAGTTATAATTTTTAATACATGAAAAAAAACTAAAATTTCAGTACTATAATAAAAAAAGATTGAGAAAAATCTTATTTTAGATTGGTTCAAATAATTCTAGTTCCGTAGATAAAGCACAAAATTTCGAACAAAATGATATATTCATGACAGGAATACTCCTAATAGTCGCCGAGAAAAATGTTCCTCAACATGGCCTCAAATGCATGGGGAGCATAGGACTTCTTCCTGTGCCCTTAAAGGAACACTGACACCCCCAAATAATTTTTTTAATTTTTTGCCAGGCGATTTATTATGGTGTCGGAAAACTACTTAATTAATATTTTGCTACAGAGTCCCGCTTTTTTTAATAAAGCCAAAAAACACAACGGCTCGAAACCGAAACCCCCGCACCGCACGGAGAAGTGGAGAGGAGAGAGTGAGTGGCGGACGTCGCGTGGCTACACCCGACCGTGCCATATTTTTTCTTTTCTTCGGCACGCAGCAGACGAAATGCGTTGCGAGATCCATTCGCCGCGCAATTCATTCGCAGTTATGTTTGTTCCACTCGCTGTTCTGTACCTCAAGATGACTTGTTTTGTACATTTAAGTGTTGGCAATTAGTAGTGAGTGCCCGTGGTGAATTCCCGTGATCGGCTCCGAAAAGAATACTCCCAAGATGTTGCGTGAAGAGCTGCCTCACATGTCCTGCATCTGAAAGTGGCATTGCGCGACAGAGTGCACAAGTTTCCGAAATATCACGGTTCGGGGTCAATGGCTGGCTGCAATTCCTGTAGAACATTTACAGGCACCTCGGAAAGCGAACGCTACCCGATTCATATGCTCCTTGCATTTTGTGGAAAGTGACTATATTGAGTTCGCAGGTGTCCAAAATGGAATCACATACCATTTAGTTCAGCGACGTATCGTCCACAACAATTGTTTTTTTTTTCAGTGATAATTCAAAAAAAGAAATGTAAACATCACTAAATGTCTGACAAAAAAAAAATGGTACGCCCACACTAGGGATTGAACCCGAGCCCGCTGCGTGTGAAGTGGACGTCTTTCCACTGAGCTACCGAAGGAACTCTTTCGTTCGTAGTAATGCAGCCGATCGACTGTATGTCGGAAAGTTTGCTGCCGATTCCCCTTCAGTACATGCACTCTCGGCTTGAAGTCGAGCAGCACCACGCATTGTCCACGTTCGCACCTAGTAAAGAAACCTTACGCGTGCGTATTCAACTCGAAGTACGCACTTCGTGCTTGACGTTTGAGCGAGTGATGTCGTCAGCCACGAGAATGGACGACAGCTCGGCGACGTCTTCGTGCAATCGGCTTGCTGGTCGGGCGTGTTGTACTCATCCCGTACAACACGCCCGACCAGCAAGCCGATTGCACGAAGACGTCGCCGAGCTGTCGTCCCTTCTCCTGGTTGAAGACATCGCTCGCTCAAACGTCAAGCACGAAGTGCGTACTTCGAGTTGAATACGCACGCGTAAGGTTTCTTTACTAGGTGCGAACGTGGACAATGCGTGGTGCTGCCCGACTTCAAGCCGGGGTGCAGGTACTGAAGGGGAATCGGCAGCAAACTTTCCGACATACAGTCGATCGGCTGCATTACTACGAACGAGAGTTCCTTTGGTAGCTCAGTGGAAGTTATCAATTCTTTTGATCGGTTCAAAATTTCTCTTTCGAACCGTGAACGACAGTTCTGAAGTAGAGGTCCCACGTTCGTCGTCCGCTGCCACCCGCCAGTAGTCCCACGATACGCGAAACGACACCATGTTGACAATTATGCAGTGAACGCACAAAATGCTTCCGGTTGTCTGTGCAACCTTTTTCTTTTCCATCAACGTATTTGCAGCTTTTTGGAAACCACAAAAATGGGTTTCATATTTTTTTCTATCTTTAATATTGACTGTGTGCCTTCAATGACCCACGACTTTGATTAAATTTGGTGGTCATGTCTAAACCTTAGAAAACGGCCCGTGACCACGGAAAAGAAAGTGAGCGCGGTTCAAACCGGCCAGATCTCGATCGGCGGTTTTTGGGCGGAAAGAAACCGAATTTCGAGACGCAAATTCTGTTCTGGGTAGTTGGGCTCTCATATGGTATGTACAACTAAAAACCTCGGCGAGAATAAATACCCTGTCAGTGTCCCTTTAAGCCGCTAGTTTCGGTTTCGCCATGCCGCCTGAACGAAACTTGAATAAACGATATCTACAAAACTATACACACTACCAAAAACAAATTATATCGCGTGATTCAATGTCGCCGACTTCGACCAAACAGATCATAGCCTCAAAATCGTAAAAATGGAGTGGAGTTGCCCTTTAAGTTGACCCTCGGCTGACGGATCGTGATATCAATGGGTCGCTGAAGATTAGTTCCCCGAGTGTTTCGGCGATTCTTCATGAGCACCTTCGTCTAATAAGTTTCATGTCTGCGGGTGCTACAGAATTTGGCGGAAGCACAAAACCAGGCAAGGGTAAAATGGTGCCAAGGAATGTTGTAATGATTCCACAGTGGTAACCCTAAGAGCATATATCTGACATTGTTCGCCTGCCAGCAGTCTTGGAGGGAGAGACCACCAAGAATCGGCTTGACGGGATGAAGGAGAATGAGAATAGGAAAACAGAGATTAATCTCGTTTGTTTGCCCCGGTTGGCTACTCTGCCTAGGGGAGAGGATATGGGGATTAAACGAAAGAAAAAAAAAGAGAAGAGCGACATAATAAAAACCGTAACAATGATCAGTTTCAGTCACTATAAGCGCGACACTTTTTGACAAAACAGGGGTTCATCTTCTACAGACAAAAGTCCAGTTGTGTTTCCTTTAGGAAACATACCAGTGTTTTTGTTGCCTCAGTTTCCTTGAGCGGATTGTCCCAGCTCCGAAGTATTTTCCACAGGGAAAGGTCGGTTATCCAAACATGTCAGCGTGTTTTCTAGTTCCTTTGTTTCTGCTTTGTAGATGTTACAAAATATGATGAATTGTTTCAATGACGTCACAGCTAGGGCACTCTGGCGTTGTCAAAGAAATGTCAATGAAGACATTTCTTTGTATGTGCAAAGTGTTCCAAGTCGTAGTCGACTATGTGCATATGTTCCAGTGTTCCAAGTCGTAGTCGATTATGTGCATATGTTCCAAGTCGTAGTCGTAGTTGACGTGGAAAACACGTCAACTTTCTCTCACGTCAAACACGTCAACTTTCTCGTCTAGGTGGTGTTGCTAGTGCTCGCCCTTCCTTCCCTCGCCCTGATTCCTCATCCTGTTACCTACTACAGAACCACATCAGGGCTCCTCTGCCTAAAAGGCCCCTTGGTTTTTGCAGTCTTGCACTCACTGTTTGTCCAGATATATACTTTGATGTAGTTGAATGCTCTGTCTCATGACTTTTTGAAGGGCGCACTGCACCGCTCTATATCATTTCGTTTAGTTCTCCGTCCAGGAGAGCGCTCTTGGGAACGCTCAAGGGGCGGGCATTAAATCGGATCGGCCGAGTGTCTCCATTATCTATCTTGTGCTCGAGAATGTCAGTCTTCCCAGGTGTCTGTGTGAACATATGTTAGAAGTACCCCAATAGTTTTCTCAAGCGTGAGCGGTGCGGGTCAGTGCCAGAGAATGATCTCATTGCCACGTGCAGACACTCCGAAGTGGGAAACTCCTCACATACTCTGTATATGACTAGTGACCACTGGCTTCGGTCTTGATGCGAATTTCAGAGTGGCCGAATGCCATCTATATCGATATTTTCTCGCTTCCAAATTTAGGACTATTTTTTCTCGGCCGACAAAATCTCGTCTGAGGCGAATAGGAAAGGCCAGACTCGAGAGGTATGTGAAATGTTCTCGGCACTGCCGCCCATCAAAGAGCAGCTTCAGGCGAGCTCCTTCAGTAGCAAAGATAACTTCATCCGACGCTATGCGTAACTTGGTTTGAGAAGGCCGCATTGAGACATTTAGGTCTCTGCATAGTTTCCTGGCGAAGTCTCTGAAAAGTGAAATCGCTGCTCCTGTATCAAAAGGAGTGCGATCTGCTGGCCTGCAATGTTGACTATGTATGACTCTCTGGCACAAACTCTATGGTGGCGTTTGGCCTTAAGAGATGGGATAAAGTACGGGATTGAAGATAGAGTGAGTAGGCAGGCGAGCTGGTTGATGTTACACATATTTGGAAAACCTGAGACGACGGACGAAAAAGTGGACAACACAAAAAACGTCTCAAAAACGCAGCTAGTGATCTTTATTGCCACAGTCGTTTATATACCATCTTTCCCTCATGTCTCCCGGAAACTGCACACACCCCTAGAATTTTCAGCCAGGGTAGATCTCTCCTGACCTCATTTCAAACCACCGAACTGAGTTCGTACACAGCATTTCAAACAAAGCCCCTTGTCGCAAACCCCCAGGGTCGGACCCAGCGCACAGCACCTTCACACAATCTTCAAGGTCAAACCCGCATCTCGTGCAAAGGCCCCACACAAAAACTAATAATCGGACACCGGAGAAAAAATTACAACAGCAAAAACTTTTGGGTCCCTTCGTCTAGTGTGATCGACGGCTGACTAATACAATTGCCTATAGTCGTGATCCTGATTGTCTCTTTCAAGACTCTTTTTGCACAATCTTTTTCTTTGCTCAAAGTAACAGTAGATCCGAAGTGAGTTCGGTGGTTTGAAATGAGGTCAAGAGAGATGTACCCTGGCTGAAAGTCCTAGGGGTGTGTGCAGTTTCCGGGAGAAATGTGGGAGAGATGTTATATAAACGACTGTGCCAATAAAGTTTAGTAGCGGCGTTTTGAGACATTTTGTGTGTTGTCCCCGTTTTCGTCCGTCGTCTCCGGTTTTTCCAAAATGTGTGTAAAGTACGTGGCTCGATGCAACCTACAATTTCGAGCCAGTTGGCCACAGACGTTCGGTCGGCTGATCCACGACACAATGATTGCTAGTAGGCCCAAGGTAAGGAATAGGCCGAAGACAATCGTGCCTCAAGGCCCAGCCAGGTCACCATCCTGCCACGGGCTCAAGTCATCCTGCCACGGGCTCAAGGTTCGGGTTCGACCGGGAACCTCGCAGCCTCGTCCTCGGGTTCCCGAGCAGGCAGCGCCACCGCTGTCGCACCAGCCGGGTTCTCGGCGTGCGGGTGGCCGGTGGCCGTCCACGCCGCTGGCACCTCCTCCGAGCGGCCAGTGTCGGCGTGTCTGTCACCCGGAGTTGTTTCGACGGTGATCGGGACGTTGCCAAGAGCCGCTCCACCGGGGGCATCTCCGCGAGCACCCCCGAGAGCGTCAAAGCATAATCCGTGAGCGGGAGCATCATCGGTCGCTCGAAAGGGTGCGCCACCAGGTGCTGCAACATCGGGCCCATCACCGGAGGCCTTAAACGGGGCTGCTCGCGAGGTTGGGACAGGGCTAGCGGAGGACCGGGACGGTGAGGTGGCCGGGGGCCTGTTAGGAACGAAGGCCACCGACAGACAGGGCTATCGGCGGCTTACCTCGATACCCGAGTTGTCGCTTGGGGCCTGTTGGGTAGAGTCTCGATGAAAATGGCCGAGTTTTCGCACGGGAAACAGAGCAGCGTATATGCAGGGGCATTCGGGTACCGCACCCCTGATGTCGCTTGGTAATGGCAGCTCCGCCCACTGCCCTGAGCTACCCTCCTGCAGCGTAAATGTATAGGGGTCCAGCGCTCGGGGAACTCCTCTGGAAAGGATCTGCCATGGGCCGCGTTCAGGCAGGGTTTGCCGCGTCGTTCCTGCTCAGGCACAAAACGGTTCCAGGCAGGCCTCCAGAGGCGGGGGCGGCCAATAGTTGAGTTCGGCCAGAATGTCTGCTTGTATTTGGTGGGCGGCCGTGGTCATTTCGTCCAGGTATCGAAATGTGCGACCACGTAGGTAGGGATGGAACTGCGGGTGACTTTGCCGAATATCCCACGACACTTTGTCTGAGTCTGGGACACTAGGATCAGCTCTGTCGTAAAAGGTTTGTAGGGCACGGACATACTCGAAGCTCCAGGGGCTGGCGCCGGGGTTGGTGCCGCGGTTGGCCGGATGGCGGTCTTCACGAAAACGGGCTTTGAAGTCTCCCCGCTTGCGGTCGAGCTTGAAACCAAGCAGTGTGACCACCCTGTCAATCGAAGACATGGTGTGTGCCGCTGGTCCGGCTGGCTTTCTAACGACGGGAAAAACATGTCTTAAGCCCAGGCGGCTTCTTCTTCTTCCGATCTTGCATTTTGAGGTATCATCCAGCGAACCAGCACAAAGACCAGAGCAGCGAATAAATATTACGAATCAACAGAAATCGACTTGCCTTGCTCTATTCTGATGATGAGACCAACGAAGATGCAAGCTTCAGGCCGCGGGTAGAGTGAACTAGAAATCTAGCTTCCTGTACTGCGGGCTCACTCACACTTGACAGCGTGATTCGAGGCGCTTCTGTTTCCGTGTGTGGTTTGGTTCTAATCGCCGCTTGCGGAGGTCTAGAGAACTGACTCGGTTCACTTTTCTGCTGGGCAGCCGAGCGTTTGAAAAGGCCGAGGCTGAGATCGGAAAAAATCTCGGAGGCCATGCTCTAGCATTTGCGTTGAGCTAGTAGAGACGAGCGCGGCGTCAGCGTCTGGCTGGCACTCACGTTTCCTTGTTACGTTTTAAGATGCAAAACCAGGAAAGGTTTAACGCAACACAGAACGGCCCATAGACGCTGCTTCCAGGAGCAGTGCTCCCCTCTTCTCTCACGGTCCGCCTCCGATTGGATGCCTACATGTCTGTCGGTCTCAGGGTCAAGGCATAATTTGCTGCACTGAGAAGGCCAGCATGTGATGCGTTGGCGCACTCGGTACATGACTTGTGTGGTGAAATGGCGCATTAAGCCATTTCACCGCCCAGGCTACGCGCTCAAGCTCAGTCGCAGTCGTTGGCGCGCGCTTCAAAAGACAAAAAGAAGACTAGCCGGAAAAAATGGCTGAGATGTCGCCACTCAAGCAAAAGCGCGTGTTTGTATGAAGACACCTATAGCCTCCGCGGCTTTCCGTCGTTCGACGCGCCACCGTTTTGGAACGGCTGCGATGGTAACTCCAATGGTAACTGGAACGGCTGCGACGGTAACTGGCGCTTCACCGTACTCTATGGAGCACCGTTTTGAAACGAATGGACCCGTAAAAATCGACGCCTGCACGTAGCAATCTAAACTTTTCGTCAAAGGTGTATTTTACAGGTCGGTTTTTTCTTGTAAAATTACAAAGCGTAGTTCTCTTTCTGTAAAAAATAAGGCCAAGAAACTTGCCTGGGTCAACGGCGGGCGGCGACGCAGACGACCAAGTGGAGGTGCGGGGTGTGTTTGCTGCTCCTATTGATAGATGGCGCTACCTCCTTGTTTCGGTTAGAGTAACTGTACGTAACTGTATATGCTCCGCTTGCGGAGCAGAGTAACACAATGGTGCCATTCTGGAGCCAAGCACTGCGGGAAGCCACGGTCGGTTTTTGCAGGAGACGCAAAGGCGCAGATGCGAGGCGGCGTGCTGAGACGCGCTGCGCAAGGAAAATAGTGCGGCGACGAGCCGCGCATTCCGCCGTCATCGTCCTCCCGTCGTTTCCTGTTTCCCTCTCGATTGCAAAAATCGCACCCGCGGATCCTGCGGGTCGCGTGTGAAGTGAAGTCGTCAATTCATTGCGGTAAACGACGCACCGACTGACGAAAACGCCGTCCCCTCGCTTTCGGACGAGAGCTTGCCGACTCGCCAAGATGGCCGGATGTGCCGGTCGCGTATCGCGTATCACTCCGCGATAGCCGCACCGCCCGCACCGCAGACGCGAGCAGCGCGATCGTCGTCCGTGTCGTCTGCTTCCGATACCTTGGAAACGGATGTCCTAAAACATCGCTCGCGTTATAAAAAAAGAGGATTGTATTGTACCCAGTAGACGAACATAATGTTTAATGACTTAGGAGGCTTTCGGCTCGTTCGATTTTAGTCTAGGATCTATATTTTGCGAACGCAAAGCGGAAAATATGTTCCCCCAAAACTCGGCGCTCTGGAAGGCCGCTTTCCCTCACGAAGTTCGGAAAACCTCTTACCTACGACAACTTAGCTACGAAGTTCGTAAAGTTACGATCATCGTAAGATGAGGCGAAAACGGTATTCAGAAACGCGTTCTTAAGTGAGAGGAGGAAAGTTACGACTTCCTAGAGAAAAACGACGACTTCCGGTGCTGTTGCTATGGCGACGGCGTCTTCGGCAACACGAACAACCAATCGGAGAGCACGGCATAGTTCGGAGCACGTGGATTTTTAATAACAAACACAGGCTAACTACTCGTTGATAGTCAGCTCAGTGTATGTCCTGTCCTGTCTATGTGCAAATGTTTAGTGTTCGAGCTGTTTCTCATAAACACGGATGGCCTTTCCACCACCACTTGTCTGGGGTTCGTGTCCGTGCAGTGATAAATCGACGCTAACACGATTTAAACGCTTCGTTGACTGCTTCGAACTCGATCGCTACGAAGTCAACACAACTGTCATCGTTGGTAAAAGCCCCGTGCCAGTCGTTTGCAAAGCGACGTAGAGAGAAACAAACCGCCACGGCGTTTTTCGCGGCCTCGGAAATGCAGGAGCGAGCCGACGTTAAAAAAGATACGTTTGAACTACGAAAGTGTCAGCAAGAGTCGCGCAAATACCTGTTCACACTGGGAACGGACGCGCGCGCGTTTGATCGAAGTGCTGGATTACCTCTATTAGACCGCGCCTTGGTAAGCGCTTCGGGGCCGATCTTATACGATTGCAACTCGATACTGACGTGACACTCGGCAAAGAAAGGTTGGACCGTCATCGCGTAGCTCGACAGTGACGTAGCGTCGTGTCAAAATGAAAATGGCATACTAATAACAAAGTGTACATACCGTGTTACGAAGGTAATCCACACGGCGTTTATTTGAACTCTATATCTCACAAAACAAGATAGAATCGATGAGAGTCCCTTTCTGACGACAGCGTTCGTCACCGCTGCCTCGGAAAACAAGGAGATGACATGGGGAAGAGATTGACCTCTGAAATTTAGTTCAGCGGTCAAACTATTCATACGGGAAGGGTCCACAAGGGTCGCGCGGGCATATTCCATTCAGCAAGCCAGCCGGTCGTGGGCAGACGGTCTTGGCCAAGGACCGTCGGAGCGGTCGGAGTGCCTGCTAGGCCTATTCTGTCGAGCTCGCTTGGTCGGTGGGATCGTTGCCTTTGTTGCTTTTCCCGGGTGTCTGTGGATCCAGCGTTGACGTTCGTCGTGGTCGGTTTCAAGGACTTCTTCCTTTTTTCTTGCTGCTTGAAGTCGGGACGCGCGAGAAGAGCATGTAGAAAAATTAATTGTCTTCGGTCGTCGCGACCAAAGACATCGCAACTGTGCGATGCTGTCGGCCATGTTGATTTGATCGTAAAAGTGCGTAAGACAGCTTCGGAGCTGTCGTAGGATTTTGTCGTAACCTGCGCAAAAGTTACGACAATGTCGTTTCGAGAATACGGATTTTCTCTCAAATATGTCGTACGCACGTTTTTCGTCGTAAGTTCGCTTTGAGAATCCGGCCTCAGTTCTGCCCACGTGACCACTCCTCCGCCAATACGGAGATGGCGGCGAAAGGAAAAGGAACGCGATACTCTGGTTTTCGGTCAGAGATCTGGTTTCGGTTTGCTTTTAAAGAAATATCGAAAGTGCCCGCGTCGACCGTGGTTTATTGACACGAACATAATCTTTCTTGTAATCTACCTTTGGCTTGAAAATAAATGCAGACAATGATAGCAAAACTTCGAGTAACAAAAATAAAAGAAAACACGGTTGCATAACGACAACGCTGACGGCGCTCTTGCAGCCGGCGGATTTTGTCTGCGTGTCGTATGCTTTCTTTCGCTGGTCGGTTGTATCCTCGAACGCTGCTTCCGAGACCTTTTTTGTCGCGGTTGGTGAGAAAACAGCCACAATGCGTCACCTGACCGTCCAAGAGAGGGCACAGGTAGTCCTTTGGTTTACAGAAACCAGGAGTATGAGGCAAGTGAGATCGAAGTTTCGAGCCACTTTTCGTAGGCGTCCACCCACCCGTCGGACTGTCATGCGCTGGGTACACCGATTCAACACAGAGAACACTGTGCAGACCAGGCTGCAAGTACTCGAAGAGAGGTCGCCACAGCAGAACAAGCGTCACGCCGTGCTTGTGGCATTTGCGTTGAACCCACGCCTGTCCGTGCGACAAGTCGCAAGACAACTTGGCATCAGTAAAAGTTTCGTCTGGAGGGTGATCCGCCAACAAATGTATCTGTTCAAGCCACAGGTCCTGTTCGAGCTGCAGCCAGCTATGACTATGAACGGCGAAAGCAGTTCTGCGTGGACGAACTTGGACGCATCTCCACAAACAGGAACCACCTTCCGTTTCTGCTTTTCACGGACGAAGCTATTTTTCATCTGGACGGGCACGTGAACAAGCAGAACACCCGCTGCTGGTCCGAGACAAACCCCCACTGGATCATTGAAGAGGCTGTCCAGTCACCAAAGGTCGTAGTATGGTGTGGACTTTGGAGGGAAGGCGTTGTCGGTCCATTCTTTCTTGAGGGCACGGTCACCGGCGAATCCTACCTTCGCATGCTCGAACAGGACGTCTTGCCGGAGCTGGAAGCTTCTCACATGCAAAGGAGGTGTGCATCTTCCAGCAAGACGGAGCACCTCCGCATTACGCCACCACAGTGAGAGACTGGCTTGACAGAACTTTTCCCGGCAACTGGATGGGTCGAGGGTCACCGACAATGACCTGGCCCCCACGGTCCCCTGACCTGAAAATTTGTGATTTTATTGTTTGGGGTTTCGTGAAAGCCCAGGTCTACGCAGTTCGCGTGCGCACGATGACGGAACTAAAAGCGCATTCTATCCGCCTTCGATGCGATCACGGACAATATGCGGGAGGCAGCCTTCAGGGATTATGAGCGAAGACTGCACAAGTGCCTCCAAGTTCGAGGTGGACATGTGGACTGAAGACAACGAGAACTCAAGAGCACATATCTATCCATTTTGTACATATGACCAGTGGCTTTGACAACCGCGAAAACGGCGGGCTTCTGCTGACAGGCTCTTTTTAGAGCCATTAATTGCTGTTTATCTGGAGCTTGCTTTGGCAGCCTCCCGTGTCTCAAAAGTGCGGTCTAAATAGCGTTCAAAGTGACGCATTGTGGCTGTTTTCCCACCAACCGCGACAAAAAAAGGTCTCGGAAGCAGCGTCCGAGGATACTGTAGGGAACGAAGTTCCCTGCCTAAATTTATTTACAAAAATTATATACACGTCCAGTCCGGTCGGGAGCTGCCGGTGTTCTGAGCTCGGCCTCTGAGCTCGTTCTCCCTTGTGCACCTCTTCTTCCTTGCTCCAAACAGCCGGTTGCTACAGGTACTCCCCCTCCAACAAGGAGGTGGGTAGAAAAAAAAACCGAGTTGTGGTGGTAGAGGTGCCCAAGTGACATGGCGTTTTGGCCGGTCAGGATGCTTCTGTGTCTTGTTATCGCAAACAAATCTTGCGGTAGTAGTAGAGATAAGTGTTGGTAGATGTCTTTCGAAATTCCCGGTGTGCATCCCTGATTCAAGTGAGGTTGTTGGAGGTGCAGAAGCAAAAGGAGTGTCTAGGTAGGCTGGCTTGAGGCGATCGATTGACACGGTGTCTTTTCGTCCTTTTAGATCAAGAAGAAAATATTTGTCCCGACGCTCAATTACTCTGAATGGGCCGTCGTACGGATGTTGTAGAGATTGGCGACACGCATCATGGCGGACGAATACGTGAGTGCAGTGGGCGAGCTCATTCGAAACGTACGTCGATTTACGCCGTTGTGGACGAGGAGGGGTTGCTCGGAGGGCCCGCATAGCCGTCGTGAGTTGCGTGGCATAGCTGGCGGGATCGCTATTGGCGCCGTGATCAGCCGGGGTGATCAATTCCCCTGGAAGGCGAAGGGGTGCGCCATATACGAGCTGGGCAGCACTACAACCGATGTCTTCTTTGAAAGCGGTCCGGAGTCCCAAAAGCACCAATGGCAGGTGGACGCTCCAATGAACACGGTCATCGTGTGCTATTAGAGAAGCCTTGAGCGTGCGATGGAAGCGCTCTACGATGCCGTTAGCCATGGGATGGTATGACGTGGTCCGAATACGCGAGCACCCTAGTAGTCTCATGAGCTCTCGGAATAAAGCGGACTCGAACTGTCTCCCTCGGTCGGTGGTAACCGATGAAGGCACACCAAATCGAGCAATCCAGCCTTCGACGAATGTCCGTGCCGTGGTTTCGGCGGTGATGTTAGGAATGGGAAATGCTTCAGGCCAGCGCGTGAAGCGATCAATGCATGTCAGTATATATGTGTTTCCACCAGATGTTGGGAGAGGACCCACAATGTCTAGGTGTACGGCATCGAAGCGCGCTGTCGGTGTTGGGAAGGCATCGTATGGTGCTGACGTATGACGTTGAATTTTAGACCGCTGGCAGGCCAGACAAGAGCGAGTCCAGTTTCGTACGTCCTTGTTGACACCCGGCCATACGAAGCGTTCAGTGATTAACCGCTGAGTTGCTCGAACTCCAGGGTGTGCCATGGAGTGTAGGGAGTCGAAAACTTGACGACGGAAATGCAGTGGTACTAAAGGTCGGGGTGCGCCTGTGGTGTGGTCGCAGATGAGTGGTGTACCACAGATTGGCAAAACTACCTCGCGCAAATTCAGGCTGCAGTGCGATGAACGAACTTGTTGAAGGTCGGTGTCATCTCGCTGAGCTGAGGCCATGGCTTCAAAATCAATTGTCACGGGTACCATGCTGCAGCAGGGAGTGACGATAACACGCGAGAGCGCATCAGCAGCCAGGTTGTCTTTGCCTTGGACATGGCGGATGTCTGTCGTGAATTCTGATATGTATGACATTTGACGGATCTCACGTGGAGTAAATTTGTCACTTCCTGATTTCAGTGCGTATGTTAAGGGTTTGTGGTCGGTGAAAACGACGAACTGACGACCCTCTAGGAAATGCCGGAAGTGTTTGATGGCTTGATGAATCGAAAGGAGCTCTCTACCGAATGTACTATAGCGTGACTCTGTTGCGCTGAGTTTTCGGGAGTAGAATGCGATGGGCTGCCAGTTCTTGTCGGAGAGCTGCTGCAGGACAGCGCCAATAGCAATATTGGAGGCGTCGACCATGACACTCACGGGAAGCTTTTGGCAGGGGTGAACGAGTAGGGTCGCGTTAGCGAGATCTCCTTTTATGCGGCTGAAAGCTTGGAAAGCCGAATCGCTCCAGTTTAACGGTGTTGAGTCCTTGTGTTTGCCTTTGAGCATATCAGTGAGCGGCAGGAGCGTTGAAGCGCAGTTGGGAATAAAACGCCGATAGAAATTTATGAGACCCAGGAACTCTCCGAGTTTATGAATGGTTGTTGGTTGTGGAAAAACTTTAATTGCTGCGACTTTTTCGGGAAGTGGACGGACCCCTGTGTGATCCACTTGATGGCCTAAAAAATTCAACGTCGTGACTCCAAACTCGCATTTTTGCTTGTTGATTATGAGGCCATGCTCTTCAAGGCGCTGAAAAAGGAGTCGAAGATGCTGAATGTGTTCTTCGTCGTCATGGCTGTAGATTAACAGGTCGTCAACGTAGGCATAGACGAAGGGAAGTCCTCGGGTGACGTGGTCGACGAAGCGCTGAAATGTTTGAGCTGAATTTCGTAACCCAAAAGGCATGCGAAGGTATTCAAATAAGCCGAAAGGTGTGATGATTGCCGTCTTTGGGACGTCACTCGGCTCAACTGGGATCTGGTGGTACGCCTTTACTATATCTATTTTTGAGAAAACCTTCGAGCCATAGAGGGAAGTCGTGAAATCCGCGATGTATGGCAGCGGGTACCTGTCGGGGACTGTGGCGTTGTTCAGCGCACGATAGTCCCCGCACGGTCTCCAGTCACCAGGGTTTTTCTTGGGAACCATGTGCAGCGGAGACGCCCATGGGCTTGATGATGGTTGAATGATGCCAAGCTCTAGCATGTGATCAAATTCATCTCGCGCGATCTTCAAACGGTCTGGTGGCAGCCGACGTGGTCGAGCATGAGTAGGTGGACCAGTAGTCACGATGTGGTGGGCAACATTGTGCTTCACTGGACGCTGAAAGTTGGTAGGGCGAGTGATGGACCCGAACTGCCGTAGCAAACTTTCGTATGGCGAAGTTGGACTGGAGCAGTTAGGCCTGTCTGGAGGTCGTGCAGGCTTGCATGCGAGGTGTGTGACGATATTTGTGGTAGCATCTACGAGGCGTTTACGTTGCATATCAACCAGTAGGTTAAAATGTCGTAAAAAATCGGCGCCGATAATAGGATAAGACACGTCCGCGACGAGAAAAACCCAGCGGAATACTCGACGCAGTCCGATGTTGAGGGACAAAGCGTGCTCACCGTAAGTAGCGATTGGAGTCTTATTGGCTGCTTGTAGGGTGGTGAGTGTCTGCCTGCCTTTGGTTTCAACGGCAGAAACTGGTAGTACGCTCACCTCCGCGCCGGTGTCAACCAAGAATCGCAAACCGGAGCCGCGATCAGTTATGAAGAACAAGCGGCTGAGCTGCGTACCTCCACCACTCGCCGCCTCTAGTGGTGGGTGCAGGCATTTCCCGAGGCAGAGCATGATCCTACGCAGTTTCGGGCGCGGTCACCGAAGGTCCGATGGTACCAACAAATATCTGAGTGTCTTGATACTGCTCGGGCTTGGGAGGGCGAACTGTATCGGGGGCGGGACGTGGATCGTTGGCGATGTTCCGATCGTGAACGTGAAGTGAGCGCGGCTACTTGGGCGGTGAGGGCCTTGATCGCTTGTTGGATATCCGTGCGAAAAGAATCCTCCGTTGTTTCAGCAGCGGAGATGTTTGCCGATGCACCGAGCGGATGTGATTGCATGGCCGCAATAGGAGCGACTTGCGGTGCAGCGACTTCCATCACGGTGTCGGCCAACTGAGCAAGTTGAACCAATGCGAGTCCCGATGCAGAAGTAAGAACCATTCTTACGTTGTTAGGGAGTCTTTGCAAGAAGAGTTCCCGCAACAGGGCGGGGTCGAATGTCGCTGCCCGCTCTCCAAGAAGTTGTTGAAGACGTCGCAGTAGCTGGGATGGTGTGCGATCGCCCAGCTCTTCAGATGTTAGTAGCTGCTGGAGCCGTCGATGCTCGGATGCTGAGGTACGTTTGATGAGCTCAACCTTCAACGTGTCGTACGGGTTAGTTGTTGGTGGTTCGAGGATGATGTCTCGAATATCAACGGCAGTTTCGGGAGGCAACGCTGCAACCACATGGTGAAACCTCTGTTCTTGCGAGGTGATTCGGCTGGTTGTAAAGTTTCGCTGGCCGGTTGCTACAATACAACCGACCAGCGAAAGAAAGCTTACGACACGCAGACGAAATCCGCCGGCTGCAAAAGCGGCATCAGCGTTGTCGTTATGCAACCGCGTTTTCTTTTATTTTTGTTACTTGAAGTTTTGCTATCATTGTCTACATTTATTTTCAAGCCAAAGGTAGATTACAAGAAAGATTATGTTCGTGTCAATAAACCACGGTCGACGCGGGCACTTTCGATATTTCTTTAAAAGCAAACCGAAACCAGATATCTGACCGAAACAAGGAGGTAGCGCCATCTATCAATAGGAGCGGCAAACACACCCCGCACCTCCATTTGGTCGTCTGCGTCGCCGCCCGCCGTTGACCCAGGCAAGTATGTTGGCCTTATTTTTTACAGAAAGAGAACTACGCTTTGTAATTTTACAAGAAAAAACCGACCTGTGAAATACACCTTTGACGAAAAGTTTAGAATGCTACGTGCAGGCGTCGATTTTTACAATCCATTTTAGATCGAGCCTGGTGACTTGAGCCACCCTATAGATACCGCTTCAAACGGCAGGAGGCGGGCTGGAGGGTGAGAGGGGGTAACCAATTCGTGAGAGTTTCACAACTGAGCTAACTTAGTAACGTTAATATGGTCTCAGTGACGTCACACTGAAATCACCGGAGTAGTCTTGGAACCGCCGGGCCCACTGGAGTCCTTGTTCTGATCTTGACCAGCAGAAATCAGTTTTGTTTTATGCAGATCGATCGCAGCAATTCGTGTTGCAGCGGCCGAAAACCGCAATGCCGAAAGGGCAAAAATCACTTCCCTGTCGAAAGTGTGTCTATAAGCAAAATTCACTACCTCGAGAGGAGGTCAGGAGAAAGAAATAGACAAAAAAGACAGACAAGGAATTAAAATAAAAGACATCGTCTGTTTATTTTCCTCAACCCGTAGCTTCCACTTTTAAATGTGTTAATTTTCCTTACCCCAGTCTCAAGTTATTTATAATCATGATAATGTACGGTGATCGCGCGAAGCAGTGTGCAAGTCTGCTTCAACGCCACCTGAAGACAAGCTAGAACCAGGCAGCAGTAGTATTTATTTAGAACCTACAACCAGTTCGTACAATGTTTCTATATTCAGAAACCTACAAAAGAAATCTGCTGGAATAAATATACGCCATCCACCAATCACACTTTTTTTACGTTTGACTTATTTAACGTTATTTAAGCACTTTTATATAATCGCCAAAACATGCGCGACGTATAATATATATAGTATCAAAATTTTAGGTCATGGTACAGGAACCGGTTTTCTTCGTAATGTTCAAACTCTTCGACGTTCTTGTTGCAAATTCATTTGGCGAGTTGATGCAGTCTACGACGCGTCTCCCGGGCCGGCTTGCTAGAAACAGCGTCTCGTCCGGGACTGGGGTAAAGAAAGCAGTGCCAGAGCCAGCGCACGAGCTGAGCGGGACTCAAACCGCGTCTCAAGACGCTCGCGCGCCCCAGCCTTGGCTGTGCTTTCTTTCACCCAGTCTCGGCTGAGAGACTGTTCTAGCTAGGGTGCCTTCATGTGCGCTTTGCTTAGGGTGGAGTCATCCGGGCCATTTTGTCCACACTACTTTTATTTTCCTTTTTTGTTCACAAGCGCGTGAAAGAGCGTGTCCCTGCACGCGTCTGTGGCGCTGACTGTGCTATGGCGACATTTTGTTTTCGTCGATTTCTTTGTATTTTCCCCGTGAGCGCGTGCTGTCGGCATCGGGTACTACAAAGGGTGGCATCACCCTAAACAGAAGGACACTGAGGCACCCTAGTTCTAGCAAGCCGGCCTTGATGTTGAAAGGTGTGGCGGTCCGTACTCGCAGCGCCTCGTGTTTTTAGGCGATGTTGAAGTTCAGCGGCTGTTGAGGATTCCTTCAATCCAGTCCAGGTGGCTGCTAATCCTGGTGTAGATGCCCGGATATCCCGCGGTGCCGCAGCGATATCCGGCCGAGACAAGGCCCAATACGTAGAAGCGATCACCGAAAAAAGACAGCAGTGATCCACCACCGGTAACCTGGTTTCAAAAGAGACGACGTGGCATAAACACAATTACAAGTACCGTCAAACAAGTGCTGCGGTGACCGACCTTCTACAAGGAAGGCACATTTCGTAGGAATGAGTCGGACTAACCCTATCCTTAAGCCAAAATAAAAAAAAACGTCTTCAAAACCTTTGCGTCAAAAGAAAAAAAAAACAAGAATTTTTTAAAAATAAAGTAATAATAAAAAAAAATAGTTGAGGAGAGCAGTACCTTATTCGTGGCTTGGACGTGACATCATTGCAAGATGCTGGTGGTCATTCGTACGGCATCATCTCACCACGACTAACGGTCGCGGTACGACTAAACGCGGATTACGCCGGAGGGTAGCAATACGACTGACGGTTCCCTACGACTAAAAGCGAATTTCGCCAGGGCGTCGCCACAGAGCATCCCTACGACTAGAAGTGTATTACGCTGGAACGTCGCTTGCTACATGACTAAAAAGGAAAAAAATGCCGGAAATTCGTTACAAGAGAGTGAACCATTCATACTTGTTCTTGCCGATGAAAAAACACTGGGTGGTACGAAATGCACAATGCTGAAGGTATGCACTCAGCAGCAAGGACACCACAATGGCAGCTAATGTCCCTTCAATGCAATCTATGTGCACTGTGCGACACTGTTAGCGCAAACGGGACTTCGGCGCTTTTTTGCATTTTACTTCGAAAGGGCAGGCTTCAAGGTTTACCATGGTTAGGTTATAGCCTGACTGAGCACTTTCCCCCAATGACAATCTTTCAATACTTTCAATACAGAAAAAACCGACGATGGCGTGCTAACAGTGTTGCGGAGGGTACGGCCACTGGCAGGGCGAGAACGGCTGCGAGGTCTTTCAGTTGTCAGGCATCCAGTTTGAGCTTCCGACCTGCTATGACGGCGTCTCATTAGCTTTCATCGTGCACGCACAGCAAAGGCTTGGCCAAAGGCAACGACCGCGTGCTGGAAGCCGAGCATCGAAAAAGGTCGATGAGCAGCTCTCATCTTCCCAGTGGTTACAAAATATCACGTGATCATTGTTGTGACGTGACTGGCCTCGGCGGCTCAAGTCGATCCGCTGGCTCTGGTACGCTTAGCGGAGGAGGTCTAGGGTCTTTCTTTGTCCCAAAATGAAGTCTCTATCTCTCTCTCTTTTTGTCTTTCAAGTACTCCAAGCGGCGCCGCTGGGCGCCTCCCTCGAAAGACTGTGTGAGCAGAGAAGTACCCCGACCTCCAATTTGATCAATTTTTTATACAATGAAACAATGCACGCAAGAAAAAATGGTTCCGGCTCTATCTTTGCCAGCACCGAAACTAAAGAAAAGGTCCAGAACGAACTGCAAAGTAAAGAGCCATTGACTGCCGTTGACCTAACAAAAATGCTTGTGCCCCACTAAATACTATATAATACTACAGACTGCAATTTCAATACAGCCATTAATAGGACAAAATTAAACTGCTCTTTCAGCCAGCGGTAGGCACTGTATTCTTGATAGGGTCTCTTGCCTCACCGACCTTAAGGCAATAATGTGAGAAGCTGCTGAGGCGTTGCTTACCCGACAAGGGTCCGCGCCAGTCCGGTAGTCCCCTGCGCACATCTGTGTCTCCTTGTCAAGTGGGAATCTCCTGTACGCCTCCAGGCACTCGGCCTCTGCCCAGATGTCCACGTAATCCTCATGCAACCGGTCGCTGTCTCTTTCCGCTGCATCACGGTAACAAAGGCCTTTAGTTCGAGCTCACTTCAACGACAATTTAAGAGCTAGCTTGCTTGCTGGCATGTTATCAGTCCTCGAATACCAGCAGAATACGTCTTTGGAAAAGTTTACTGCAACTCTGAATACAGTTGCATTCAAGAGCGTAAACTTTCCCGCAGCGTATCACTCAGGCAGAGAATGGGGAGTCGATGGGCTACGGAAACAGTGCATAAAATAGTCAAAGCCTGTGCATTAGAATTGTTACGTCATTGCAGTGAGATCGAGCGAAGACAAAGATAGGGGCACGAGTGCTGCGTCAGCGTCCGGATGGGCCTCGTGTCCAATCAACGAGTCGAACGACGCTCGGCATCGGCCTCGGGTCCAACTGCTGATTTGGCGCCATTCGACTGTGACGATAGTCCATGGAGGAAGAAGAGAGTGTTTTCGGGCTTTGATTATTATAGCGGGTGTTGACTATAAAAGCACGCGCGGCATGTGGTATTCGGCAAAAATGAATTACACTGCGCTTAACCAGAACGCGTGCCATAGCCCAGGGGACAAACATGGCGGAGGGCAGTAGGCTAATAATGAAATGGTCCATTGGAAACACCAGAAATGACACTTCCAAAATTCATATGAAAACAAATATATTACACTGCTCGCGATTGAGGCAACCTTGTTGGACAGGAAATATTCCAGTTGACTAGATGGGAGGAATATGGGAAGGCTCTGGCTACATATATTCCTCGGTTTACGCAGCCCTGTTTTCTTACATTTTCTTGCGTTGCGTACTCGCATAAGTCTCCGAAACATTCGTGTCTCGAATGTCGCGTGCCAGGCTATCCTCTTGAACTCGTAGCCACGCTTGATATGAAGTACACGTGTCCCAGTATCGCATCGACGCCACTGGGACACATGTTCACGTGTATAGTTCATGTGAAGTCAGGTCAAGTGACCTTAATTTCCTTGACAAGCTTAGCGGGGAAATTTAATTGGCATCAATTTTTCCCCCAAATTTAGTGGGAAGACTGAAATGTGTATAGGTGGGGCTCCATGTTTTCGGATAAATCCGATAACGTCCGAAAAACACTCGCCGGTAAAATTCTCGGCAGTTCGAATTTAACCGAAAACAAAGATCAATACCTAAAAATCACGATAGCAAAAACACACACAACACACACACACACACACACACACACACACACACACACACACACACACACACACACACACACACACACACACACACACACACACACACACACACACACACACGATATTTTTAGAATAAAGTTTGTCCGACTACAGAGTTAGTGGTCATAAAAAAGGCCAATTCATTTTTCTTTTATCTTGGACTATTGACAAAACAATTTCCCGTTTACATCGTTAAGGTTTGTTCAGTACAATGGTCCAATGTTCTTCTGGACCACGACGAAAGCCACGGTTTCGGTTTCCAGTTGGACAATACTATTCGTGTGTCTTAGAGGGAGTGGTGGTTGTTTAGTATGGGGAAGGCAGCTGAAATCCAACATTTTGACTATTTCAAGGTACCCACGTTTATTGAAGTAACAATTGTTTTTCAAGGTTTGTTGTGGGTCAGTTGGTACTATTAATCGCAAAGGCGCCATTGCCAAATGCAGCTGCAAAACTATATGTTGATGCTGTTTTCTTTTTTTAATTTGAATTCAGTGTAGGTTTTGTCGAGATATTACTTATTTTCGTTTAAAAAATAAGAACAGTGCAATTAAACTCAGAATTTCAGAGAATCGGCAATCTACAAAAGAATAAACTCCGATAAACCGCGAATTTCCAACGAAAAATAAACTCCTTACAAACACCCTCCGAATTTCAGAAAAAAAAAAATGAACTCCGAAAACTGGGAATCCCATGTGTAGGTCACGTGACGTCAGGTTACATTACATCAATCTTTTCCAACAAGGTTAGCGGGGAAAACGAATTGGTGTATATGTTACGTGATGTCAGGTCACGTGGCAGTAATTTTCCAGGCAAATGTAGCGGGGAAACATGTAACTGGTGTCTACGTCATGTGACGCCAATTTTCACCACTAAATTTAGCGGGGAAACTAAACTCATGTATAGTTCACGGGACGTTACGCCGCGTGACATAAATTTTCTCGCCAAATTTAGTGGGAAAACTAAATTGGTATATACAGTTTTTTTTTTATCCTTACAGGTGTGTTTAAAAAAAGCCGTGAAATCTACAATTATGCGGCTAGCGCAGGTGAGTTATACGGTCAGGGGGACATAGTATAGGGAGATAGTCGCAACTACCAGTCGGCTAATTAAGTAAAAATTATTAATTATATAGCTTTTTAATTATTACAAATAGACATATAGTTTCAATTAGAAACTTGCTGAACATCATCGAAAACCACTAAATCAACTCTTTTTAGAAAGGTATAACACCGGGGCAGCATTTTACGACGTTCTGTAAAAACGCTCCATTTGTACGCGTTTCTAGATTTCGGTTTCTTCTCGGAGCGCATCTACACGCCCGCGGTCCTGCTCCCCAGTGGCTGAGACGCGCAACACACGTGCGCCCTACTTTCACTCCATCCTACGAGGGAGCCGAGGGGGTGGCTTCGCACCACGACCACCGTGGAGCAGGACCGCGGGCGCAAAGATGCGCTCCGAGAAGAAACCGAAATCTATAAACGCGTACAAATGGAGCGTTTTTACACACCTCCGTAAAATGTTGCCCCGGCGCTGTATCCTTCTAAAAAGAGTTGATTTAGTGGTTTTCGATGATGCTCAGAAAATTTCTAATTGGAACTATATGTCTGTTGGCACTAATTAAAATGTTAATTAACACATTTTACTTAATTAGCCGACAAATAGTTGGACCATCTCCCTATACTATGTCCTCTTGGCCGTATAACTCACCTGCGCAAACCGCATAAGTGTATACCTTTCACGTTTTTTTAAAACAAATCTGTAATGTAAAAAAAAAAGAAAACACGAAAACCCTATATAGTAGAGGCCGAGTCACTTGCAAATCCCACTGAAACTCGTTCGAGTACGTTTGCAATGTGCCTATAAAATATTTTTATGTGCGCCTGCTATCGTCCTTTCAACGCCTCTGTAAGTTTTATTCTCGACTTGCACGATGCTTTGAATGCAATTTGTTCTAGGTTTCCGCTGGCACCCATGTTTTCACTCGGTGATTTTAATTTACCCTTTATTGATTGGTCGGAAGAATTTCCTAATATACTCCGTTTCACCTTATGTTGTACCGCAGCGAAGGCTAGAAGCGCGAGCTCATAGCGTTGGCAGCTGCCCTTGGTGCACGAGAGCTTGTGTCGCCTAGCGTGCCTCAATGGCCTTCTGTTTAGGGTGATGCCACCCTTTGTAGTACCCGATGCCGACAGCACGCGCTCACAGAGAAAATACAAAGAAATCGCCGGAAACAAAATGTCGCCGTAGCACAGTCAGCGCCACGAGCGCGTGCAGGGACACGCTCTTTCACGTGCTTCAGAACAAAAATAAAAAGAAGAATTGGAAACAAAATGGCCAGATGTCATCACCCCAAGCAAAGCGCACATGAAGGCACCCTAGTGTCGCCGAGATGTGCCATAGAGCAAGGAGCTCGCGCTTGTAGCCTTTCCTGCGGTACAACACAAGGCGAAACAGAGTATAGTTCTTGCAACTCGTCCCATTATAACAGGGGGATCGGTGGCCGCGTGAGCTCGCGCACACCGGCTTGAAGCACGTTGAGCAAAAGCTCGTGTTGCAGAACCCAGGCATCCTGGGCTCGATCCCCACCCCTGCCCGTTTTGTTCTGGGTGAGCATCGTACCGGCGCGCGGTCGTGTATCACTACTGCGTGGTGCACGTTAAATACCAGAGGCTGGCGGTTGTGCAGCGCTGGCCAAATAGACCGATCTCACGAGCCAGTTTGACTACGCCACCGCTGCCGCAATGCATCGAGGGAACTTTAGTCTTTCTACGCGTGCGAAAACCTCGCTGAAGCTCTGCGCGTGTGGAGCACGAGACGGCACGAACCCTCTCGCGCACTGTGGTTTGCCTCCAGTGAACTAAAGTTATGGCGGCGTCACGCATGCGCCGAACGCTTGGTGAGATCGGTCTATTGCTCATCTACAACTGAGACACCACACACCCATTCAGGCAGACTAACTTCCGACTGTATTAACATACACACACACCGATTTTTTTTTCTATAATAATAATTCCCTCAATTTTTGTACCGATTTTTCTTTTACAAGAGTTACTACCGAACCCACTCGGATTTTCGGTTAATGTATTAGATCTCATACTTACCACTGACTCCAATCTTGCTTCCTCAAGAACCTGTTTATCCGGTACTAATGCTCATTCCATTTTGCAGTTCAACTTGTATACAGCAGCATGTGTTTTCAACAAAACCACAAAATATTTTCTAGAGTAGAATAAGGCAAATTTTGAAGGGATAAATAATGAGTTAGCTTGCCTGCTCGATGAGTATTTGCTAACTTTTTCAAAACGTTCTGTTAAAACTAACGAGATTTGTTTAAGCAGAAGATAAACTCTCTAATTACCTTATTCATTCCACGCAGGACTGATGTTTCTAACCTGTTGTGTCCTTGGTTTAATGTCAAACATCAGCGTCTTTTTAACAAAAAGAAACGTATTCTCCGCGCTGCGAAATTGTCTGGTTTTCTATGAGCGTTGCAAGGCTTATAAAACAGCCGCCAATGCTTATAAGCTAGACATCGACGAGTCCAAGCTGGTTTTGCTTAATGTAACGCTTCCTTCTATATGCTATATAATATTACAAATCAATTTTGGAATGTGATAAACGGGTCAAAGAAAACTGATTTTACGCTTACTGGGGTTGGTGGTGTCAACATTCGGAAAGACCAATGTGCTTTTCTTTAAAGTGACATCTTTTTAAGGCGTTTTTTTTAGCGCTATTATGTCATGTTTTTCAACGTATCCAGATCATGATTTTTTTCTATAGATCTGCTTTTATTCGATTATGATGAAAGTGTAAAGCATATCGATAATTTGAAAATATCTACCTCTTGTGATGTTGACAATATTGCCTCTAAATTTTTAAAGCGTTCTAAAACTTACATCTCAATATTTATTTCTAAGATTTTTGAACAATCCCTTAGCATTGGTGTCTTAAAAAAGATTGGAAAACAGGGAAGGTAGTTCCGCTTCACAAAATCAGGTGGCAAACGTAGTTAACTATCAACCCATTTCCTTAACCAGCACGCCTTGTAAACGTTTAAAGCACATAATCTTCACTCATCTCATTAATTTTTTTTTAGATTCGAATTCGTTCTTTTCATTTTCACAACATGGTTTTCACAAATCACTGTCCTGCAAAACTCAACTTCTAACTTTCACTGATGACCTACTTTCTATCCTTTACCGTGGATCCCGAGTTGACTGCATAGTAATCGATTTATGCAAAGTGTTCGACAAAGATTCTCACAAACTCCTATTTTTTACACTTCGTAAACTTAAAATTGACCCCAATGTTGGGTCATGGATTCAATGCTTTCTATTAACTGATCGTTCGCAGTTTCTTACTACGAATGGAGCTAATCCTTGTCTCAACCCTTTGACTTCTGGCGTTCCCCAAGGGTTCATTCTAGGGCCACTTTTATTTCTTATTTATATTATTGACCTACCAATGTGTGTATCCTCATCCATTAGTTTTGACCGCCAACGACTGTGACCTACCCTGAAAGGACTAACAAATCTGATGCCGCCATAGTACTCAATTTGTAGCACTCCTCTGCAGTTTGTGTCTTCTTATAAATATCTTGGTGCATATTCTTCTAACATGTCATTGAAAGCTCATAATGCTCACAACATCGCCAATACTAATTATATGCTTGAATATCTAAAAATAAACTCTTCAGCCCCTTCGTCCTAAAAACTAATTTTGTACAAAGCGCTAGTTCGCTTAAAAATCGAGTATGCCGCAGCAATCTGGGGTCCCGGTCAAACAAAGCTCGTGAATAACATCGAAGCCATGCAACATCGTGCAGGTGCAGTACGTTTCATGGTCCGTAACTATCATGTCTTTTTGATGTCTTTTTATAACATTTGTAATTCTAGCACCTCACTGAAGGACTCACTTTTTCCCAAAGCATCTTTTATTTTGCAGCGCGTCGATTATCACTTAAAGTAGGCATTCCTTACTGCAAAACCTCAGCGTTCATTGACTCCTTCATTCCTAGAAAGTCCTCTGATATTGGAACCATCTTCCCGCATCTTTAGTAAATATACGTGAGCAGAACGTAAGGGCGCAAGTGAGCTGGTGTATATTAAACATTTTAGTAAATATACCATCAATTGATTGATTTATACTTATATAGATGAATCATTCTTGCTAAAACATATTGTATTTATTTCAATGCCCTCAGGGCCCAAAGGGCATAACAGAAAGGTACGTGTGGGTAAAAACAGTATAAACAAAAAAACACACACAAAAACACAAAATAAAAATAAGGGCCAACAATGTACTACTGCTGGAAGTAAAAAATTGTTCAGCCTATAGGCTGAACAATGTTTTACTTCCAGCAGTAGTACATTGTTGGCCTTTATTTTTATTTTGTGTTTTTTGTGTGTGTTTTCTTGTTTATACTGTTTTTACCCACACCCCTCTGTTATGCCCCTTGGGCCCTGAGGGCATTGAAATAAATAAATATCACGTGACCCAACGACGCCTGACTTGTACTCGAGAGAGACGTCCCTTCCGTGACAAACTTCTTGGGCCATCGACTCGCAACTTTGCACCCCCTTCCAAGCGCAAAGATAGACGTAGTTCTACGCCAAAAAAAAATTACACCATCTTCCCGAGGGGAACCATGGGGTGATGCGGGGCATCGCGGATCGTAATTAATTTATTCCCTTCTTGACTGATTTCTTTTGGCCGGCCGGATTTGGGCTGCGGCGGACGCGAGCGGCCGAGAAACGCAAGCAGACGACAGCCGCAGCCCCACTGGAAAGCCCTGGCGTGGCGCTGCGACCCGCGCGCCCAAAACCATCCTCCTTTCACTCCTCCGGGGGAACGCGCGCTACCGCTGCTTATATTCACACTTGAAGGAGAGGAGACTAGAGGAGGTGAGTTGCGCGTGCGCGCGCGGTGTGAGTAGAAGCGAACGAACGCGCAGTGCACGCAGATGGTAGAGCGAGAGAGCGGAGAGAGTAACGCGCAGCTGTTGGAGAGAGGGAAGGAGAGTTGCGCGTGCGTAGTGCGAGTGCGGACTACGACGCCGCGGGACATAGCCCCGAGCAAGAGATGCTCCGCATCTAAAGAAAGGATACCTTGTGGAGCTTCAAACGGGTACTTCTGGCAATAGCCAGGTCCATGATACATGGGTGGTTTTCTCTCATTTAAGATGGCGCTTCCGTTTGTTAAATGCGTAACGGTGTGCAGCGCGAAGCAGAGAGCGTATTCGTTTTACTGCACTCCGCAATTTTGAGTGTTTTTTTGCGTAAAACCTTCTGTAGTTGAGTGTGAAAACTTCTCCTAGAGATGCAGCTCGATTTTTTGAAGATGCAGTGCTCTCAAATCTATGAGACAAAGAATTAAATAATTTTTTGAGTGCGGGTTTATTGACGGACTTGTAATGAAAATGAAACTTGTGCCAATGTATCGGGGATTGGGATTAGAAGTAATTGTAATCAATTACTCAAAGCTTCTCGCTTCTTTTTTTCTTTTTTTTTGATTTGAGAACCATTTACGGTTTAATTACTTCGAAGCTGATCGGAGGCCACTTTGAACAGGCTATTTATATTTTTTTTTGTAGAAGCATTGAAAAGGTTGACATGTCTGTATACTAGAACCAAGAAAGTATAGCAATAAGACGAAACTTACCGACGTTGGTGGGGTGTCCCCAGCCAACGACAGAAGCCCGGCGACCGGTCACGTTCTTTTTGCTGATCTCTCCAAGGGGCAGGCATACGGGCCTCACAAACTGGCTGAAGGGTACCTCTTCACTCAGCTCTAGCAGGGCCACGTCGTTGTTGTACGTGCGTACATTGAACTTGGGATGTCTGTGAATTGCCTTAACGTCCACGTTAATCGCCCGAGTGTCGTCACCCGTTGAGTGCAGGTCGACAACGCCCAGACGCACGCTGAGCAGCCCCGCCGCTTGCCTGCAGAGAAATAAGCAAGCTATCATCCACGAATGGATAGACTGCTTATGCGAGAGATTTTGGTAGTTACGTTTCTTCTACGTTCAATGACAATGGGTATTCCATCGCTGCAATGAGTCGTCTTGTTCTCTGCCGAACATACGAGTTTTATCCAGCTCTGTTTCCCCGTTTCTTCGTAGGCGTCGATTGTGGTGCCTCAAAGGCGTCTCCGACTATAGTTGGTGGCGGGCTAAGACTTCTGGGGAAGTTGCTCCTACCTGTTTTCGTTTTAGCAGAGCGAAGTCTGGAGAGGAGGTCTCCGCCTCTTCTACGGCGTTCGCTCTGCTAAACTGGAAACTGTTGGGAGGAACATCCCCTGAACTCCTACCTTTAGCCAACTATAGTGCCCCGAGAAGTTCGCGTGGCGCCCCCTTACGGCGAACCGAGGTGACGTCACGGCGAGGAGAGAATTTTTCCCCGACTCGCCCCGCTCACCCTGTGCAGGCTGTGACGACGCTAGCTTTCGGCGCGCTCGTTTCTATTTAATTTTTTTAGCGTGTTTTTCGTAGGGAGTGTAAATTTTTATATGTGGCTTTATCGAGGTATGGCCTGTAGCTGCAGGCGAAACTTCAACCAACATTTTAAGCATGGTTGACAGGGCAGGCAACGCATGAATCACAGCTGGTGTATGAAAATAAAGAAATATGGCCACAATTGCAGGAGCATCACTATAGATTTACGTCTCACACAATAAATGCTGCTGATGGTCCTAATGAATTGGCAGGTTATGTATACTATTTTTTGTATCTCTGTTTTTAAACAAGATCGCCGAAGTAGAAAAGCTGCATGCTGCTCGAGCAACATGCTAAATACAGTCTGGGCCATGGGGAGAGAATCAGAAGTAAGACAGCCCAAGTGCAGGGGCAAAGCAAAAAAACAAGGAACATTTACTATATTCATTGCTCGCATTTGACCTTTGCTGGATTCGGATAGTATTTCAATGGACTATAGGGTGATATCTGTGGACTTGTTTATATCAACCCTCAAGTAATGTATAAGAAACGTAAACGAAGGTGTCTAGCTCGTTATTAGGCCCTTAAGCCCTAAAATTGAGATTTTACTTAAATCGAATTGTCCTGAAGCTAAAATACCAGACGTTTTTCTCACGCAGACTGTCACCCTTCACAGGTTCCACATTTTCTGCTACTAGTGCTGCATCTACCACTGGACACACGTTCGAATGCTTGCTTTTACTCCTGTTTTCCTCTGTTGTCAGAGAGTCCAGCTGTAGGGAGTTTGGAGGCTGAGGAAGCTTTTGGGGACCTGCACCAGTGTCTCTTTTAATTGAAAATAAATGACAATTCAAACTAAACGGTTTTTTTTCCGAATACCCAAGGCTGGAATAAATAATGTCAGGAAAAAGTATAAACATTCCAAATTACGGTACTATTGCTGTGCATATTTTGGGCAGTTCAATACATATCATACAGGCAACTGGGGGAAATTTGGCCGTTTTTGCTGCTACCATACGAACAAATTTCCAGCAATTGTGCATCTTCTAAGAAATGTGCCTGCATAGTTGTATAAACTATATAATTAATTCACGAAGAAGCTACATTTATGTAAAACAACCCTGTTCCACGAGCACTTCAAAGATCATCAGACACAGGGCCTTTAAAACATCTGCGAACCAGCGCATGGAGAGTGGCAGCGCAG
>JAZHYW010010421.1:0-35969 GCA_037355805.1 Ixodes ricinus
ACCAAGAGCAAGCAACGTGGGCCGAAAACTAAAAATGAGAGACAAGAGGAACGCTTGCCATGGGAAACCCTTTCATCAGCCGTGTTGTTGGTGCTCATCAAGCACCTCTGGGCTCACTTGAAATAGTCATTGCACAGTGTATACATAGCTTACATGTGACGTCACTCAAGGGCCATGCAAGTATTTTATGCGCCGTGAGCATTCGGTTCGCCGTGTTCATTTCACACCACGGAAGCAGTAAGCAGAAACCATTGTCAGTACCCAGCAATAGCGATGCTTACATAGCTATGTAGTACACGGTGTGGTCGGTCAGAATCGTCACTACTGCAGGTGTTACGAATTTCTGAGGTTGATGCTGGGCGAGTCACGAGTGTACCATAGGTTTCATGTACCTTTTGCATTTAGCAGCTGCATTCCAGGGCTTGAGTAAACCACTGGTTTTACAAATGAATGTTACCTACCTGCAGGCAACAACTGGCCCACAGCTGCAATTCTTTGACGTTGTGGCAAGTTGGCCAGGATCCGTGCACGACAGCTGCGTCTTTGATAGCAGTCGCTCACGGGCCCCTTACGAGGAGAGCAGAGTGCCCGGGTCTCCTGCTGGGGGACATGGGCTATTCCTGTGTCCCTTTCCTCGTGACCCCGCTCGCAAACCCTGGAGCGACAAATAACCCCATAGGGAGGTAAGCCAAATCATCGGCAAAAGTATAAGATTCCTTTGGGTACTGAACTGACAAAATCAATAATGTCTGTAATAGCAGGCAGTCATTGCCAGCAGCAACCAGTTCTTCTAAACGTCTCATGGACAGATCACTTTGTCGACATGCGATGCTTCATCAACAGATCGTTTCATGCATGTTTGTTTCATCAGCAGCTTCCCCCGCCTCTGGCACCCAGCGTCCCATTCGTTTTCCTCCGATGTGCTTCCTTAGCTTGCCTGGCCTGGCCGATTGATCTCGGTTGACTAGGCAATCGCCATTTTGGGCCATTTAAATCTTTGAAGCTTCAAAGGGTAGTTCCAACCAGTCGCACCAATATCAATGGAACATCGTCGTACTGAAAGCGTTCCTTGGCCAATATAAGCGTCTTTGGCACTGTGCATGTAATACACGTATCACTCACGCTTATCTCCCCAGATAGTGTTGTTCACGATGCGATGTTATCGCTTATCGCTGTCGCGGCCGCAGCAGAACTGCTGAGTCAGGGGGCGTACCTCTGGTGCTTGCTGCCGATATAAGCGGCATCGCCGGCAAGCTTTGTGCTTCTTTTGGTTCCGGCTGCCGAACAATAAACGCTGCCAAATAAACGTCGGTCTCCGGATTCGTCGATTCTCCCGGAGAAACGTAACAGCTGGTGGCAGCGGTGGGATGGATCGACGACGCCGGGTTCCATGGGTGCTGTCGGTGAGTGCCTGAGGCTTCCTTTCCGTTCACCGAGCAGCTTAAGTGTTTAAGGCAGTTAGTTCTGTGGTATCGCCAAACGGTTGATACGGGCGCTGGGCAAAAGTAGCCAAACTTTTTTGGAAATTTCTGAACATGGATCCGATAAATCTCGCGGCGATTGTGAAGCCCGATTTAATGCTCTTAGCGGAAGAGCTGGGTGTTAAAGTGGTCAAGGCCATGAGAAAGCCCGAGATTATCAAGGCCATTGAAGATTGTGGCGCGGGCGCCGACGAAATTTCCGAGTGTTGGAGCGAGGTGCAGAAGAGACAAAGGGAAGCGGAACTTCGCGCCGCCCAACGTGCCGCTCAAGAGGAGCTTCACGCGGCTCAAGAGGGCTTCGCGTTGCTCGAGAAAAACTTGAGCTAGAAATGCTTCAACGTAACTTTGACGCTGGTGAGGCCATTGTGGTGGATAACAGCTCGAAAAAGTTTGACATGCGAGCCCTTTTGCAACCTTTTCGCGTCGGCGGAGACATGGGTCTCTATTTAGTAAATTTCGAACGGGTTTGCGCTAAGATGGGTCTTGTAGAGTCGAGCTGGCCTCAAAGGCTCTTGAGTTTACTGCCAGCGGAGGTGGCCGACGTTTTGGCCCGACTAGATCCTACAGCAGCCGATGACTACGCGTCCGTAAAGTCTTGCCTGCTTAGGAAGTTCAGGTTGTCGCCTGAAGCTTTTCGACAGAAATTTCGAGAGACAAGGAAAGGACCGGACGAAAGTTACGCGGAGTTCGCTTATAAGCTTAAAGGCTTTCTGGAAAGTTGGCTCCGTGGTGTCAACTCTTACGAGGATCGTGAAAAGGTGCTGGAGCAGATAGCACTAGAGCAGTTTCTCTCCTGTATTCCGACAGGTCTAAAGGAGTGGATTCAGGATAGACCGGAAGTAGAAACGGTGCAAAAAGCTGCAGATTACGCGGATGAGTACTGCTCTAGGCACGGGAAGAAAGTTGTTGAAGAAAACCGTAGCTCCAACCGTTTCTACGAACGATGCGGACCTCGCACGTTCGTGAAGAAAGGCGCCGAAAAGTGCAAAGAAAGTGAAGTACCGACAAAGGGAGTGTCTGATTCAGACGAAAAGAAACGTAAAATGAAGGCGTTCGAGGAGCGTAAACCAATAGTGTGCTACAGGTGTAAACAGCCTGGTCATGTCGCTTCTGGTTGCCGCGTCCCTAAAGTTGCTCCCGTTAACTTGTGTCTGGGAGAAGCGGAGGACCTACTCAGGCCGTATCTGTATGACATGAAGGTAAATGGTAAATTCTGCAAAGGTTTACGAGATACCGGCGCCACGTATGATCTGGTACACTCTTCGCTAGTGGAGCAAGAACATTTTACAGGCGACTGTGTGTGGATCCGTCAGGCCTTGGAAAATCGGGCAGTTAGTCTGCCCGTAGCTAAGGTAAAACTAAACGGACCTTTCGGAGTAGTGGAAACGGAAGCAGCTGTTTCTGACGGAGTGCTTCCAAACTGTCCGTACATACTGTCAAACAGAACTGCAAGGCAATTGAGCGAGTCGGGTATACCGCTTGACATGAATCCTGTTCTAGTCGTCACGCGCTCAATGACAACTAGCGCAGTGCCGGAAACACTTCAGACGGAAGCGAGCGCGTCGACTGGTGAAAACAGCAGCGGGCCCGATGAAGAGCCGAACGAAGGAGCTGACATGACCACGCTGGTTTCGCCGGAGAGCAGCAATTTCCGTGCGCTAGCCGGTGTAGATAAGCTTACGCTTATCGCCGAGCAGTCATCCGACCCGAGTCTTTCAAAGTGTCGTGAAAGCGTGGGAAAAGCAAAACAAGCCGAACATCTCCTTCTTTATGAGCAACGGCATTCTTTACCGTAGTTTCAAGGACAAATCGGGGAACGAGGTAGATCAAATTGTCGTTCCATCTAAGTATAGAATTGCATTACTCGAGCTTGCTCACGGAGAAGGGTGGTCGGGACACCTAGGAATCACAAAGACCAAGTGCAGGCTTTTGGCAGAATATTATTGGCCGGGCTGCTTTAAGGAGGCTGAGCAATTCGTCCGTTCTTGCGACACCTGCCAAAGAACAGGACGACCAAACGAGCGCCGAAAGGCGCCTCTCACACTAGTGCCCATAATCACGGAACCTTTCAAAAGGCTAGTGATAGACGTCGTAGGACCCCTACCTACAACTAAGACGGGTTTTAGGTACCTTCTAACGATATTATGCCCAGCCAGCAAGTTCCCAGAAGCCGTTCCAATGAAAGAGCAGACATCGGTCGAAGTAGTAGATAACTTGCTCTCGGTCTTTTCTCGGATCGGGTTTCCTAGTGAAATTCAATGTGATCTGGGTAGCGTTTTTACCAGTGCTCTAACAACCAGCTTTTTCGAGAGGTGTGGCATTAAGATTGTTCACAGTTCTGTAAGCCACCCGCAAAGTAACAGCGTAGAGAGAGCGCACTCGGTAATGAAGCGCATTCTCAGGGCCCTTTGTCACGAACAGAAAAAAGAGTGGGACTTGGCATTGCCCGCTATGCTTTTCGCGTTGCGAACCGTTGCTCACGAGTCAACTGGTTTCACGCCAGCGGAACTGGTCTATGGACGCAATTTGCGTTCACCTTTGCGGTTGCTGCGCGAGGGCTGGGAGGGTGAAGCCGAGAACCCAACAGTGGTGGAGTATGTGCTTTCCTTACTAAACCGTCTCCACAAAACGCGTGAGCTAGTTGAGGCGAACCTGGGAAAAGCGCAATCGCGAGGTAAAACCTACTATGACAAAAACAGCCGCCTCCGAACGTTTAAGGTGGGTGACCAAGTTCTACTTTTGAGGTCTTCTAAGGCTCATAAGTTGGAATTGCAATGGGAAGGACCAGCAACGGTCCAGCAGAGGCTATCCGAGACAAATTACGTGGTAAAACTGCCAGGTCGCAGAAAAGAGGTCCGCATATACCATTGCAACCTCATGAAGCCGTACGTGGAAAGGGTGCAAGTAGTCAGCATTGCACTAAACCAACCAGAGGAAGTTCCTACACGAATTCCTGAGCTGGGAAAAACCGACGGGATCCTGACAATCGCCGAAGTCGTAGAGGCCGCAGTCGATAAGACGCTCACCCAAAACCAGTTTTCGGATCTTACGGCATTAATTGGCAAATACCAAAAATTGTTTTCAACTATTCCCGGAAGAACGAGTCTGGTCGAACATGACATCGAAGTGAAGACTCGGTCAAATATTCAGTGTAAGGCCTATCGCTTTTCCCCCGCCAAGAAAAGCTATTAAAGGAGTCCGTAGATCAAATGCTAGAGCTAGGGTTGATTGAGCGGTGCGAGAGCGACTTCGTGTCTCCTATGATTCTGGTAGAGACTCCAGGAAAAGAACCTCGTCCCTGTGTGGACTACCGAAAGTTAAACGCGGTAACGGTAACAAAAGTCTACCCAATCCCTAATATCGAAACTTGCATTGAGAAAGTAAGCAAAGCCAAGTTTATCTCAACCATCGACCTCGTTAGAGGTTACTGGCAAGTGCCACTTACCGCGAACGCCAGCAACCTTGCCGCCTTCATGACCCCGTTTGGTGTTTTTAAGCCGCTTGTCCTGAGCTTTGGACTGAAAAACGCACCCTATGCGTTTTCGAGACTGATGAATCTGGTACTGGTCGGAACAGAGTCTTTTGCGTTGCCATACCTAGACGACGTCGCTATATTTTCGGACACGTGGAGAGAGCACGTTCAGCACCTAGAACAGGTGTTCTCGCGCCTGCAAGACGCAGGACTTACAGTCAAGGCGAAAAAGTGTAAGTTTGGCGGAGGCGAAGTATCGTATCTCGGACACGTAGTCGGTCAAGGAAGGAGACGTCCACAAGAACTCAAGGTTCAGGCCATTAAAGAGTTTCCCTTGCCACAAACAAAAAAAGATTTGATGTCCTTTATCGGACTGGTGAATTACTACCACCAATACATTCCCCAGTTCTCTGAAAAGGCGAGTCCCCTGACGGATGCGCTCAAGAAAACTGAGCCCACTAAGATCGAATGGGACGATCGCAAGATACAGGCGTTTGAGGCTCTTAAGTTAGCCTTGGCGACTCAGCCCGTATTAGTCAGCCCTGACTACACAAGACCCTTCTTAGTGCAGTGCGACGCCAGCGAAAAAGGACTCGGCGTCGTTCTTAGCCAAGAAAATGAAGGGGAAGAGCACCCCGTTTTGTTTGCCAGCAGGAAGCTAACTTCAAGGGAGCAAGCCTACAGTACCATCGAAAAAGAATGCGCTTGTCTCGTATGGGCTGTAGAAAAGCTTCGCTGCTATCTCTATGGTTCGGAGTTTATTTTAATTACAGATCATAGACCGCTCACATGGCTTCAGCAGCTGTCCCCCAAAAACGGTCGCTTGTTACGCTGGAGCTTGACCCTCCAGGAATATTCTTTCTTGGTTCGACATAAAAAGGAAAGCTTCATGCGAACGCAGATTGTCTGAGCCGAGCGCTCTAACCGGCGCACAGTGCGATTTTCTGTTTCTTTTGTCTCCTCTGCACATTTGTAAATAGTTCCATTCAATTTCATTCATTAGCTGTCTATTCCCGAAAGACCGGGAACGATATTTTCAAAAAATTCTGGCTGCGTTTGGGGCATATTTTGTAAGCTATTTCTTTTGAATAATTCGTGCTCTCGGTGAGTGGAAAGGGCGTTTCGGGTGCCTCCGCAGTTTCTGTGGTGCTTGGTTGTTGTTGGCCCTTCTCATTCGCCACAGAAGCACGACGGACCTCTGTTGTCATCCCGACGTCCTGGCACCGACGGCACGTGACAGCCGCTGCTACTCCTGGGCCGCTGGCGACTTTGGCTCATGGTCGCAAGGAACGCCATCACCGCTCCTTCCTGCGCCTCTTGGACCGCACAGTCGACGCTTCCGACCAGTCAAGGACACTGAAAACTGCAGTGACGGTGTTGGGCCGCGCGTCGACGCTTCCGCCCAGTTTCGCAGACGGTGTTGGGCCCTGCGTCTCCAGGACTTCCCGCCCTTTGGATCAGCGCAAGCTGAACCTGTATTCGCTGCGAAGGTTTCTTCGAGCAACGACTGTGAAGTTCTGCGCAAGCAGCACGAGGACTACGCCGTTCGTTTGTCTGTCGAACATTTCCAAGGACGTGCTTGAAACCTGGAGAGTGGCGGGAAAATTGTTTTATGCGGTTTCGCCCTAAAAGGGGGAGGAGTTGTTACGATGCGATGTTATCGCTTATCGCTGTCGCGGCCGCAGCAGAACTGCTGAGTCAGGGGGGCGTACCTCTGGTGCTTGCTGCCGATATAAGCGGCATCGCCGGCAAGCTTTGTGCTTCTTTTGGTTCCGGCTGCCGAACAATAAACGCTGCCAAATAAACGTCGGTCTCCGGATTCGTCGATTCTCCCGGAGAAACGTAACAGTGTACAATTATGTTGCTCTTCCTCCGTACTTCAAGACAGGAAAATTATTTTTCAATGCCTTCAAGCACTGATGCTGGATGTGATGGCATACATCTTTGTACCGTCAGCACATGCAACGTCAGTGCTTGGAGGCTTTGAAAAATAATTTTCCGGTTTTGAAATACTGGCACAAGGGTACCATGACCTCATCTGACAGCTACAAGTGCTTCGCTTTGTCCCCCCGAAGGCTTCAGTGGCTCGTCTATAATGCCGCGAGAATGTCGCTGAAACTGCATTTTCTGTTTGTACGGGTTGGTACCGACCGTGCTAAACATTCTTTTAGGTATAGCTATAGGACCATTGTTTTTCTGTTGTGCCCCACTTGCTGTGTTGCTTTGTTGCTAGTGTTGGGTTGTGTTGCAATTATTGCTCTGTGGGGACGTCGAGCTGAACCCGGGTCCTGAAACCCGTCTCGAGCAACTGATGAAGAAGAGACTGTTCTCGGGGAGGCGAAGGAAATAAGGACCGATCAGGCCTGCCTCAAAACTTCCATTGCTGAAGTAAACTCCAAGTTGTCTAAAATGGATGAAGTTTTGAAACTTACAAGAGCGAACAAATTAAAATGACTGACTCTCGAGAAAAGCATGAATGCGTTGCAGGGTACGGTACGCGCACAAAAGGAAAAAAAATAACTGACCTTGAGCACCATAGCTGCCGCAACAACCTATTAATTTTTGGCTTCCCTGAGGTGCCAAACGAAAAACAACCAAGCGCAACTCAAAAGAAAAGTTATTGACGACATCTTTCGTAGTCAACTGAGCGTCCCGGTGACCTCAGTGGTGCGTATCCATATATCAGGACAGAAAAGAGGGTAACACACGTCCGGTAATCATAAAATTCTTTAACTCCAATGAAAAAACTGATTTTTAAACACAGTTCAAAGCTTAAGGGACCAAGTATTTCAGTAAGTGACGATTACTCACTCCACACAATCTTGAAATGTAAGAGCCTTTGGGAGTGTGCAGGGGAGTGCAAGCAAAACGGATCTAAGGTGAAACTGGTGAAGGAAAAGCTGTGGATCCACAATTAACTTTATTACTGGGATGAAGATAAAAACACTAGAATAAAAGTCAATACCAGACAAACTGTGGCCAATTCTGACTGCCAGTCTGTCTCTGGATCCTTAATAATTATGCACCTTAGAGCAAGAAGTCTAATAAACAAAATGGTAGACGTTGAGTACCTTTTCCTTGTATAGACCTTTCCAGCGGCAGTCTCAAAGGAAGCAATTTGCAGCGCACGTCCCTGGTTTTGAGAGGGTATGTCAGTGTTGCCCGACTGCGCTGGGCTGTGGGTTTTCTAGTCAGTGGGCTGCAACAGCCTGCCTAGGCGCACTTCCGGACGTTGGTGGAGGCTAAACTGCCACATTCCATTTTTTTCTTATTTTGTGTTCTATGGCGAATAGAATTTCTCGGGGTTTTTAAGAATGCATTGTACTATTTTCGGCAACAAAAACAAAAAAATGAAAGCTGTTTTGGCGAGTCCGTGTGCGACAGAACGAATGCAACTGGAATGTTTTTTTTCATATTATTTGATCTTTTTACGGCACCATACACTCAGCCGTGTCAATCTACAAAGGTCTTAACCGTCGAAAATATTTGACTACACAGGATAGCCGACCTGCATGTGTACTTCCCGCGCTCACAGCATGAAATTCAACGAGTCTCATCAATCGAACAACATATATTGTACAGTCGCCGCGGGAGTTAATAACTCCACGCGAGCGCGCGTCTTTTCTGAGGGGCTTGACTGGTGGCTTGCGATAGAACTAGAGATGACGTCAGGGCGAGTCCAGCAGAGTGGACGGGGAAGCCGTCTCAATTCAAGGTAATCGTTATCATCCGCCCTGCGGGGTGCGGAGTTCCGAATGAAAATGGGAAATGATTCTGCAAAGTCAACTTCCATTTTCATTCGAGCTACGCTCACCCCCCGCAGATGATAACAACGGTTCCCTTGAATCAAGACGGCTTCCCCGTCCCCTCCGCATAGACTCGCCCTGACGTCATCTCTAGTTCTATCGCAACCCACCAGTCCAGCGTCTCGGAAAAGACGCGCGCTCGCGTGGAGCTATTAACTCCCGCGGCGACTGTACGTACCCAACGGTGCCGCAATATACAAACAGGATTTGAGAAAGGTCTCAAATAACACAGCATATCCAATATACACTGTCGACAATAGTCACTTCACGACCGTATCGGACGGAATCCGGCGTGTTTTGAAGAGAGCTGCTTTTGTGCACAGCGTGAAAGCAAATGAACGAACAAGTCTATTACGTCCCCACACCCCAGGCCCAACCCTATCAGCTAATTTTCTAGCAACTCGGAACATAGCCGGGAAGGCTTTTTGGAGATTATCTCAACGGAAATAATCCTCCAAGAACGTCGAACTGCCCGCGTCACGTGCTGCTTGGCGTTCGTTCTCTTCGTTCATTTCCTGCGAAGGCCGCTCAGGCAAAGAGCTCTGGTATCCCCTGGTTCTCGCAGTGGAAGAGAACACACAAAGGGTAAGCATCCTGAACAGGCAAATAAAGTCAAAATTTCCAAAAAAAGGCCGGCGAACTCCGAATGCACAATGCAGGTGGGGAGCCATGCTGACCGGGTTTCTATTGCTCAGGCGGGTGGCAGAAATTTCTGGCTGACAGGGTTGCTCGATTCGCAAAATGGCGGCGGCCAGAGAGCTCTTTCTGCAAAGGTCTATACAAACCACATATTGTTGCCATAAAAGAAACATGGTTGCACGATGGAGTTCTTGACAGCAAGGTAACACCCCTAATTATAGTATCTTTCAGACGGATAGGGGTGCCCGCGAAGGAGGTGCTGCATTTGACATTAGTGAAAACATTGATGCTATTCTGCAAGAAAAGGCCAAGAATATTGAAGTAATATGGCTTAAGGTTAACTCGATAATTACGAGCACATTGTAACGTCCTCCCGGCACCGATCTTTCTTTTCTTGACGAGCTGTCCGATTGCGTCAACAATATGTCGAAATGTGGTTCATCCATTATCTTGACTGGGAATTGTAGCGGTGGCAATCAGTTCGTCGAACGACGTTTCATGGACAAATCGTTTCGTCGACACTGCGATGTTTCATCGACAGATCGTTTCGTGGAAACGAGCACCCGCTCGTTTCATCGACAGACGTTGCGACGTTTCGTCGACAGCTCGCTCTGCCAGCGCCGCCAGCTGCACCTCCTCGCAGCCTCTGCGCCTGCGCGGCGCGCGGCCTTGTGCTGGATGGATGGATGAATGGATGAAAGATGGCCGACTGGGCCAAGTAGGGCGAACCAGTGCGCAGCCATCTTGCCTCACCGACTTAAACTATCTCAAAAAATGTTGCTGTTGTTTTTTTTTTTTTTTTTTTGGGGGGGGGGGTAGCTTACGGCGGTAGCTCTCTTGCAAGAACTGTGATTTTCTACTTTGAGGCTTTTGTAGCACGGTGTGATTACTCTTTGTATTGTTTTGCTAGGTTCCTTATTGTTTTTTTCTCTTGCGGATTTTCTGCGGCCGTGTAACCATGTTGCTCCATCGCCTCCGCGTCGTGCGTCGTGCCTTTGGTGTTCGTTCTGTGCAGAAACATACCGTGCGGCTGACCGAGAGCGCAGCTAATGAAAAATGCGTCGCATTTTTCATTAGCCCGAACGATTTTAAAACCGCATGCAAGCGATTTGGCGAGCGGCGAGACAGCGACGGCGACCCGCTTCACTGTCGCTCGGTCACTCGCGCGACGAGGCAAACCGCATGAAAGCGACGGAAGCAAACGACCAAAGCAATGAGCGCTAAGTTTTCTAAAAAAAAAAAATCGAGCTACGCGACGAGCGACAGTGAAGGGTGAACCGCATGTAAGCGATTTAGCGAGCGACGGCGACAGCGACGGGAGTCAGCGACGAGCGACGGAGATTTCTCAGAATCGCTCGTCGCGTCGTTCAGTTTTTAGATTTCTGGAAATCGTCGCTCATAGCCTTGGTCGCTTGCTCCCGTCGCTTTCATGCAGTTTGCCTCGTCGCACGAGTGACCGAGTGACAGCGAAGCGGGTCGTCGTCGCTTGTCTCGTCGCCGTCGCTCGTCTCGTCTCGTCGTTTGCTAAATTGCTTACATGCGGTTCAGCCTTTACACACGGTACTCGGCGGCAACAAAGGAATTAAAACGGCCCGCCCCCGAGATAAACTGTTTTTTTCTGTTCAACGAAGCTTCTTCAACGATATGAAATTAGCACACACTACGAACGGACGACCGCGTACCGAAGCCAGTCAAACCGAAACGTCGAACTGCGACCTCGAAGATGGCGGATCGACGGTGGCGCTCCCTGGCAAAATCGAACCTGCAGGCCCAGTGAATACCACCTATTGATCGCGCCGATGTCGGAACTTACGATTTGTATCGTTTCGCTCGTGTCTTTGCCCGAACCTTTGGGGAAGCGTTGTCAAAGCCGGAAAGCTTTGTTCTCGACCACTGTCCTTTCTCAAATTAGATTCTTAAAACATTCACCAATATGTGCTGCTCTTGAGGGCTACGCTTTCGGCAGCATACGTGATCGAGATGTCTGTACGTCATCGAATGCAACCCTTCGCGGGCTGGCCGCCGGCACTTCGACTGTTTTGACGAAGTGGCAGGGTCGTTTCCAGAGCAAGTGTATCTTTCCGCGCGTCGCGTCTTTTGGTAGAGTCCTCAAGAGCCACCTGAACATAGCATAGATAGTCCACACGTCAAAACACTGAAGATCTTTAAAAAAAAATTGAAAGAAAAAACGAGGCCTGTTTGTCGGTGCACATAACCATTTTATCGTTGAAAATGGCATAAAATCGGTTTTTAAGCTAATTGGCATCTGGTCTTAGCCGCTAGCAATAAACTTTGTAGGAGACTGAGCATTCGGTTTCGCGTAGTTTACTTTTACGGTAATAAAACACGGTTCTTTTTTTCCTCCAAACACGGGTATCAACGTGCTGTACATAACAGACCGCATACGATTTTTAGATTTTAGCATATTTAGCTTCTGGATATTAAATAACAACACAATAGTTCTGCATTTGTTATGTCTGTACTGAAACTTTGCATGCACATAAACCAATGTGTGACCAAAGAACATCAGATTTGGAAGCCGCTCTTTTATGCAAAGAGCTGGGTCACAAACTCGCCCCTGGTATCTGTCTGCTGGCATCGATAAAAACAATTGAATGTCGCGCCTGAGGACCAGTCGGCTGCTGCCGACAGATCTCGTCTAGTGGTACTACTGCTTCCAAGGCCTTGGATGCGGCGGCTGCTCGAGAGAAGCTATATAATGCATTAAGTTGCACATTCGATACCAACTATGGTTTACTTTGTGTAATAAGACTAAACTTGGCGTAATGTTTCATTTATCTATTACCAATTCTCGTGTTTTTTTTTTTTCTTTTTTGCATTGCAATGTAGCGTTTTTTAGGTTTACTCGCGGGCACCGTGCTCGCGGGAGTGCGAGTGTCATTGTTTTTCGTGATTTTGTTATTTATTTTTATTTGAAATTGTTTACAGCCCCTTCTTATGTAATGTCCTTTTTAAACGGCCCTCAAGCATAAATGACGACGAAACGAGTGCGACTAAACGGTTTTTTCGCGCATAAGTCGCAGTAGCCAGTAAAACACTGCATCACTTTTCCTTTTCAATAATTGAGCGTAATGTTTATGTTTAATTTAAATATAAATATTAGGGTTCTAATGTAGAAATAAAATGCTTTAAGCTGTACTTTTGATTAAAAATAACGAATATGAAAAAAAAAAAATCTGTGTCCACGACTTTTTTGCAACCCACCGTTAGATCGAAGTTTTGTTTTGCGCCTAGGCATATTTTTCTCCACCACTTTTCTTCTTCCAGTAACTTTCGGTTCCATAAACGGGCATCGTAACTTGCAAATATCCGAATAGGCTGCGCGCGAAGTCCTGTGCGCTCTTGCTTATTCCATGTGACACGGATGAGAGCGACAGAGTAGCGCAGTTGCTCTCCTTGGAGAGCAACTGCGCTAGGCATCGTCTTTGTCATCTTTTACAACCGCTTGTACCTTGAGTTTCCGGCAATCCTTTCAAAGCCGAAAAAAAAAGTTTGTCGACGAAACGTGCTTTCCACGAAACGATTTTCGACGAAACGTCACCGTGTCGACGAAACGTGTGTCCATGAAACGTGTGTCCACGAAAAGTTGTCCACGAAACGTAATTCCACGAAACGAGTTTCGACGAAATGATAGGGACCCGGAATTGTAGTCTCCCACTCATTGATTGGTCAAACATGCGCCAGGTGTCTTCTAAATGTCAGAACTCTGACTTCTTAGGAGAAATCGCCTTTCAGAAGAATCTTGTACAATTAGTAGCCCAACTTGCATCCAAGAAAGTACGGAAAACATTTTAGACTTACTTTTTCTTTCTCAGCGCCTTTTTAACAACGGTTTTTCTTGTAGCGTGGAAGAGGGAATATCCAATCACAAAGTTATTGTTGCCGAGCTTAACATTTGTCCCATAACTACAAAAAAGAGCATTACCGTCTGGTGGCATGATTTTTCAAGGGCAAGTGATGAAAGCTGGCGATACCAAGCTCGGTCCTGCAAAGGGTTTCTTCCATTCGAATCCGGACACTCAAAGAACGTGAAACGTGGGGTCGCCACCACGGCACTAACATCTGCCTTAAAGAAGTCATGCGAACACCAGATCCAGAAGAGTTTTGACACTCAGATATCCAGGCTACTTGATGCTGGGTATCCGGAAACACTACTGGTATCAATATGTGAAAAGATATCCCAGAAGTTAAAGCGCGGACAGGAAGGCATCGAGCGAACAACAAAGAAAAAGACTGGAAATCCCATAGTGGTAGCACCATATCTCCATGGCATCACTCACCGGCTAAAAAAGATTGCCGGCCGGCAAGGGGTCCAAGTGATAAGCTCCGCGCCAAACAAGGGCTATTCAATGTGCGGCAGGGTAAACGGAAACCAACGTAAGCACCAAGAGGCATGTAACATCGCACACAAAACAAGGTACGCCCAATGTCAAAAAGAAGTCATTTATAACATCCCATTAACATGTGGAAGGTGTTATATTGGGCAGACAGGGCGCTGTATTAATGATAGAACAAGGGAACATGCCACATCTCTACGAAACTTGACAGCAGCAGGACACCTTGCAGCCCATTGTCGCGCATGCAAATGCGAGGCAACGTTGTCCAACGTAAACATCGTGGGGCGGCATAAAAATCAACTCGCCCGTGAACTACTAGAAGCCCTAGCCATCGAAGAAAAAGGCGAGGACTGTGTTAGTGCCCCTTCCGTTGCACTACACAACTCAGAGAAGATTTTCCTGCGGAGTGATATGAGTTCCAGGCAAAGGTAGAGGAAGAGGAAGATCGCTTAAAGACAGAAGAAAAGGGATGAGAACATTCCGAAAGCAGTAAGGTCATTGCGGAAAAGAAAATACTCAACTCAGAGAAGATTTTCCTGCGGAATGTTATGAGTTCCAGGGAAAGGTAGAAGATGAGGAAGATCGCTTAAAGAAGAAAGAACAAAGGGATGAGAACATTCCGACAGCAGAAAGGTCACTGTGTTAAATGAGAAGAAAAAGCGTTAAAGAAAGACATTCCGAATTAAGCGTAAAGAAATAGATAACCTAAATCAAGTGTAAAAATTAAGAAATCTTAGTTAGTGTAAAGAAAAAGAAAACTTAAATCAAGGATTAGAAGAAAAGGAAAAAGAGGCATCATTAAATGTTGCTAGTCCAGCGGTGCGAATGTTATATTTTTTTCTCTGTGTGTTTCTTATGTTCAGCTGGCTCCATTCACAAGCAATGAAAGTGTCCTTGATATGCTCGAGGTCTGTTTTGATGAGTTTACTCAACTCAGGTCCCTTCCTGACACTGATATTGTTACATTGTAGAATATGTTTGAGTCGATCGTACAAGAATGTTTGTGCAATTTTGTTCCTATGGTAAGAAAGCACTATAATAAACACAAATCATGGATTAATCAGGATATTATTTACCTAAAGCGAAAAATTTCACGTACTCAGAAATTAAGTGCCAAGAGCAGTCCGCTTACTCCTTTCGAGAAACTGAAGGCTGATCCTCGGACGCAAGTGCGTGATGCAAAGTTCATTTATAAGCCTTTCACCCTTCACAACTTGAAATCTGGTCCATAAAAATTTGGGAGACACTTATAGCCTCAAAGTTCCCAAATAACCAAACTTCACGTAGAAAACAAGAATGCACCACATGTGTGCAGATGACAATATTGGAAAATGGAAAGCACAAACACCATGCCAAAAGTCCAAATTGAAAGGAGAGACACGTAACCACTACTAACACCAATTTCATATTAAGTAAGTCAAAACAAGTGAAATCTGGGCAGCATGAAGGTATTAGCCAATACTAAATTGGCAGCCATGTATAAATGGTACTTACTCATGACCACCCAGATGTCCACATAAACCTGGTGAAAAACACCAAGATGAGCGTGTATAATGGCAGTACTACGCGTCTCGTTTAGGGACCTACGGTGGAGGCGTAGATACTTGAAGAAATCTTGCCCATCCTGCATGTGGTTATCCTCTTTGACAAAACATGCCGAAGAACCGTCTTTCCCGCAACAAGGAGAGAGCACCCGTAACTTTCATGCAGCCTGCTACCACGAGCATGTCCAGGCTTGCCCCGCCAACCCCGTTTCTGCCTGCACCGGACCACCCAGTCGTATCGTGGCTGCAATGGCTTCGCATGTTCGAGAACTTTCTGGTTGCGTCTGCAACTGCCGGATACTCCCCCAAGCACTGCAAAGCCCTACTGCAATGCAGTTTGGGTGAAGGTCAGCGTCTCTTCTCTCTCGTTAACGACCGGAAATGCCGAAGCCGGTGCAGCTGCTGCTGCCGACGCCTCCAAGGGCATACCTGCACCGTCCATTTCCGAACAGGTTGTAGCAGTTTCGACGCAGTACTTTGGTTCTATGAGCAACATCGTCGTTGAGTGCCACTGTTTCTGCCGCCGTGCTCAACACCCTGACGAGTTTGTTCAAGAGTACATTGCCGTGCTTCCAGAGCTCGCTGCCCCTTGCAGCCCAGGGTCAAAAGCTGACCTGTCCAAAGCTTCATGCCAAGATGTCTCATTTGCCTTCTCTGGCACCAGTCCTACCTACATGTTGCGTTTATCGAACACTCTTTTTACGTTCTTCCTATCAGCTTTGACCTGCTCCTGTTTTGCTTGGGTTTCAGTCAGCTGTCATCGAAGCCCCAGCACTAGAATTCTGGGAAATCAATGTTATGGGAATATCACCTATTTGGGCCACTGGTCATTTTTGAATATTACTTACTTAGAAGCAGGAGCTAATAATTAAAAGAAATACTTCATCAGCAACTAAAACTACTATTATGATGTTATTTCACTAACACATTGTTTGCAAATTTATCTGATAATAAACTTGCTTTCATTTCAGAGCAACAAAAATTGACAGCACAGCATTTGTCAAACGCAGCGCTATGAAGGATATTTAGAAGCTGGTAGTAGTTGATGCATGCCTTAAGCACTCGTACCACGAGGTGAGTGAGGTCGTGTTTAGGCACTACCCACAAAATCACCGCCTGACTGCCGAGGACGCACGTCTTGCCACAGAACCAGAGAATGAGCTTCAATCAAACCCCATCACATCTGCAAAGTTTCCTCCAAAGCAAGACTGGAAAACCACTGACAGCAAAAGACATTTGTGCTGTCATCGCCTGCCAGTGTTCGGCGTGTGGCGTCATGACAGATAGCTGAGCAACAACTGCGTCCGTCGAGCAACACTACCCCGTGATGTTCCCCAGGGTGTATATTATTGTGTTTTAGTACACCGTTTTCATTTTTCCCTCTGCTCCGAGCACGTCAAACTGCGCACGCGCGGCCTGCTATGCAGGGGTGCAGAGCGGAGCTTCCAAGACGAATTTTAGTGAACCGTTTTCCACACACCACATACCGCAGCTAGAGCGTACAGAACAGCAACGTACGCAGCCCCGAAAGTGGACATCCGTGGTACTAGTAGTTAGACGAAACATCTCAATGCAAATACTCGGGTTTATCATTTTTTTTGTATGCAAAGCTGTCCTTTTACATATAGATGTGCACCTATTGTAATCAGCAATTATATTTAGAAAAAAGTGAGTTAGAAAACCTGAGGTAGCTGGCCAGGTATGATGCTTCCATAGGCAAGGCAAGCCGAAGCTGATCGCTGCCACGCTTGTTGTCTTGTCTTGTTCCACCTCCGCGTCGTCGCAGGTATCACGTACAAAGAACCAAAGAGATGAAGCGGCGAAGTTTGTTGCGGAGAAGACTTCTGCTGTCCCAGTTAGAATGGCGAGAAGTAGAAGATTTGGTTTGTTTAAGAAATGCGAAGAAGCGCCGTGATTTTCGATCAAGGCACGGGCTGCTTAACATCTTCCACATGAGAGACGAGGATTTTCGGAGGCAATTCCGCTTTGAGAAAGCAGACCTGGCTGCCCTTTTGCCGGCGCTGGAGGTGCTTGAGTCTTTCACCTCGGCGCAAGGTGTTGTTGTGCCGGGTGACGAAGCACTCTGCATTATGCTGCGGCGTCTGGCCTACCCCAACTGGACTTTTGCCTTTTGCATCGTCCTTCCCTTTTCCACCGTCCTTCGTTGTTCGTTGTGAGACGTCAGCACACACATTTCCGAGAGACGAGAAGCTGTGTTACCTGTGGAGTCGTCTTCCTCGCCCGTCTTTTCGAATGTGCAGCGAGCACTTTCAGGATGATGACTAGATTACGAGCCCCAGTGCACTGAAGAGAGTGCATTTGTTTAACAAGCACAATCAGTTGAACCCAGAAGTTCTTCCGAGTGTGTTTTCCACGAAGTGCAAACTGGAAGAACTCGCCGAACACATAGAAAAAGTATGGAAAGTGGTAAGTGAGGAATTTCTTTATAAAATATTCTAGTGTTTGCGAATCGTCATTTCATTCAGAGGTGTTGCAAATATTAAAATGCCTCTGAAAAAGAAAAAAACATTTTAGAACAGTCTAGTTGGGACATGTGTGTCACAAAATTAATTTTAGCGAAAAATATTTTTTTTAGCAATACTGACAGTGCGAGACATGATGTAGTCGGCAATCACCTCCCCCTTTCCTTTTGTTTTCTCTCTCGGCATTTCGAGCACATGGAGGAGAGGTGGATTGGCTGCGCCTTCAAGTTGAAGGGGAAAGAGCGAATGACCATCTCGTTGAGGTCAAAAGAGTGAATGACCATTCTGTGATGTCATGGACTTTGCGCGCAGAATTTCAAATAAATCTCTCGCCGTCAATATTGCTCTAAAAAACTTTGACTTGCGTGTCCTAACCAGACTGTTTAAAAAAATCTATTTTTTTCTTTTCAGGTTTTTTTATTTACTGTTACACATAATATATTCGCGTGCGACTAAGCATTGCTCGTACTTTTGCAAATATAAAATGAAGTAAGGAGCCGTCATTTGAGATACTATTATTTGCACCAGACGCTTCCGTGCGATGATGCTCACAGCCTGGAAGAGGAGGATGACACCTGAGGCAACACGGAGCACGAAGTGGTGGACCACTCATCTGCTAAGTTAGGTAGGAATTCACGGAACTTTCCTGTAACTCAATCAACACCTGTATGGTGTAGATGCCACACCAGTACTAGTTGGCCCACGATATTTGAAACAAGTCTATGCATATTTCCTCGGTACTTTTGTCCTCTGCTCTTTCTCTACCCCCTGCGGTTACCCCGGGGTGCTGCTGCTAATAGACAGCTGGCTGCCGCGGCATCCCCGAACGCTATGGCCCTGACAAACAGCCCCCACATGCCCTCCAGCACGCATGGGCCACAAACTAAACTCTACCGTACAGCAATCGCTGTCCTTGAACTATTTGAACATGCGCTCAAATCGCGTGCCTTGGTGCCACCGTTGGTATCCACACAACGCTTTGATGGTATCGACAGTTCCCATGTGATTTTATGGTTTCTTCTGTGAATTTCTCCTTAGGGAACTTCATTGCGGCAACTGTATGAAGCCCTCTTTCGCAACAGCAGCAGCGTGTTGCAAGACAGTCTGCTATGACAAAGGCGACAGGCTTCTACAAAAATAAAGGTGTGGTAATATGCTGGAACTCGTTTTGTTGGTGTGAGAATGTCCTAAAGTGATAACTTTATATAGGAACCGTCCAGGTATCTTGTTTGGTTATGTTGGTGTTTATTGCATTGCATGATTCACAATGCCATGTGACATCAGTGTAATATGACAACATGGTGTCATGTGATGCCGCAGTGTGAGGGTAACAATTTACTGAGTTCATTTTTTTGCAAAATTCAGGTAAAGTGTTGCTCGTTAAAAACTCCATCAACTGCTGTCACACCGTTACTACTTTTGATGGAATATCTACGCCATGGTTTTTAAATATATATCAGAAAAGTTTCACCATGAAAGTCATGTATAGAATAGTGTGATGCCAAGATACCGTAGATGGTTGGGCGTGTTACTTGTTCACCTGTGCTTGAAAATATTACTTCAGCAATCCTAGAGGGGTGGTATTTTTGGAATTCATGGGATGGTCATGAGAGTTACTTCAGTAGAAGCTTTGGCATAATTTCTGAAGTGTTTTAAGTAGCCACCAATCCAATACTTAATTCTAACATATTCATTTTGTTGTATAAAGGCACGTTTTTAGAGCTCCACACTGTTCACCAGCTACCCAGGCATGCTTTAAACTGTCGTCAAAGACCAGATTCGTGCAGACTGACGATTTGGGGACGATGGTGTGGTGTTCCCCACTGCCGCACGGAGATGATCCGCTAAACACGGATCTGAATATCTCAGGTGTGTGTCCACTAAGAGCAGAGGCGGATTCAAACTACTGTTTGTCAAAGGACAGCTTTGCTAGGTTTGCATGCTCTTGAACAATAACTGACCGCATCATCATTCTTGACTAAGTCACTTATTGAGATGATGTTTGTTTTTGCAACATAGGCTTGAGAAGGAAGCTCCATCTTCAGTGCATGAGCAGAAGTTCATTGTCTTTGAATCGTGCTTGGACCAGCTACTGGACACGTGTAAAACGTGCTGCCTCCTACACCCACATCGATAAGAAGGTCCAGGGCTCAAGCCTTCAAGTCTTTATGCTTTGTCGGAGTGGCCATACAGGGACATGGTGCAGCCAACCTGTCATTAGGCGGAAGCCAGTTGGCAACATCATGGTGGCTGCTGCAATTCTCTTCACTGGCTGCAGAATCAAGAAGGCCCTGAGGATGCGCACAAGCATGGGCATTGCCTGTTCCTGTTACAAGACCTTAATTATTCAGAAGGTGTAGTGATTTATATAGTTGACAGGTGGCAGCACTTGCTGCCATCTATTGTTTGCTATTTTCGTTCTTTCTTTTTCTTCAATTAAGTAGGGGGTGTCGCATAACTATGGGCGACATCATCTACAAGAACCATAAAATAAACAATGAATGTGTTACCAGCTTCTGCACAGTGCGACGCGCCTTTCCTTGTCTCTGAGAGCCGTCGGTCTCTCGTTCCCGAGAGCGGCATTGTAGCGCCGTTGTCGACTCGCTTCACTGGAACCGCCCAGTGTCCTACCTTCGGAGATTTGGGGCAGAAGTTCAACGTCTTAAGTAAGTCACAGGGCTGATTTAGACTCTCACTCTTCTCGATCTCTGTAACAATATTTGCGGGCAGATAGAACATGCGACGTCTCGCGTTCCGTCCACACTCCTGCGTCAATTCAGGATTGGGCCCCCGGGTATGCAGGTCACCTCCTTTCAAAAATACTAAAGAAGGCCTTTCTACTCCTGGCAATTGAGAAGGTATTCTGAAGAAAAAATTTCCCAGCCTTGCAAAGTTGTAAAGCTATAACACAACACAAAATATTATGATGGTAGTATAAGTACCGGGCACGCCGGCCGTGTCGCGGCCGGCGCCTATTGTTTGTCGCGCAATGGCGGTAGCTGGTGCTGTTTCCTCGGGAGGCAATGGCGACAAACAGCAGCGCGGACAGTGTCCCCGTCGTGATTACGACAGGATTTCAAGCGGTCACGAATCCTCAAAGTTTCTTTCGTGGTGCTAATATAACGAAGAGGAAGCTCCTCCACGAATCTGGCCACGTTTACGACGTGAAGGAGGTCCGTTTCGACGGACAAGCGGATGTCACGGCGCGCTGTACGCCGCAGACAAGACTGAGCGCACCCGCAAGGTATGTCGAGCATTGCTTAAGTACGTAAGACTCAGTTTTTTTAGTTGGCGTTGATAGTTTGCTCTAACAAGGTACATTTATTCCGTTCTGAATTATAGCTTGACAACAACCGGGCGATTGTTTTCGCACAATGCGACTGCCGTGCGGGCGTTGCAGGGAGGTGTAAACATACCGCGGCAGTCATCGTGTACTTGGAGGAGGATGCCGCAGCATCAAATACGAGCTACGGCAAATTGGCCAACTTGACGAATTGGTTGTCGACAAGTTGGCTGTCCAAGAGTTGGCTTTCGGCGAGTTGGACGGATCCCATGCTTCATTCTGCGACTCATTCCAAAAGATTGACCCTATTTTCAGTGCAACCACGGAGACATTCATAGAATATTGCTGCCATAACAGTCACTGACCGATTTTTCGGACCTCGCAGGGACTGGTACAACGTCCAAATAAAAAAGCAGTCCGAAAATCGGCAGATTAAAAAACTTGCCTTTATTCTGTCTAAGGGGGCTTAAAAAGCCGTAAAGAATGCCTTGCTGCAGGTCACTCCTGTGTGCCCTGTTTCAGTTTATGCCTCCATTTGCGTTCGGCCACTTTCTATGAGCTTGAGAATCGCTGCCTTCTTTTCTAGCGTTATGGTCAAGTACTTTCCATGCCTCTTAGCAACACTTCGCGGCGGCGGAAGAACAGATCGGGCTATGACGTCCAAGCCAGCATAGTCAGAAAACACGGTTCACCGAGACGAGACGAGAGGCACAAGTCCACGACAGCAATGGCGAATGAACAAAGCAAGATGGTAACAATGATGATGATAATGGTGGCCACGGCTTCAGACAATGATGATGAGATTATAATAACGGTATGCACGGCTTCGGAAGGCAGGCTACCCTGACAACTTGATTTTGGATATTTCACAAAAATTGGCCACAAAACCCCAGGCCAAGCCAAATGCGGAGCCTTCACCCGTCACCAGAAGACCAGCCTCTATTCTATACATCCACACGACATTTCACCGCCTAAAAGCACTTGCCTCCAAATACGACACAAAAGTGGTTTTCACGTGCAAATCGAGGCTCGGCGACATGTGCAGGGAGGGATACCCATAACCCAGCTGCACCAAAAACACGCAAGCATGTTCACCACCTGCATGACGGCGAAGGTGGATGCAATCCCTCTGTGGTGCGGGGCCAGGTACATCGGGAAACGAGACAATGCCTCAATCAGCAACCCCAGGAGCATCACATGAACGCCGAAAAGCTGCTTCGTATTCTCAACACCAGATCGTCATGCACGGGAGGAATTGCCCTGGCTGCGCTCCTAACTTCACCGGCACGACAACCATGGGAAGACACCGCAATTGCGTCGGGCGAGAAATAATTGAGGCCTATCGGATGGCGACGAGCCCGAAAGGCATAAACCCCTCCATTTCGCTCTCAAGAAAGGAGATGATCTTTCTGAGGCCCACAATGGAAGTCGAACATTGACAAACACAGCGAAACAACAAGGTCACTAGCAGAGGCGGCCATTCCTTTCGTTATCCCGCACTTCCCATCGGAGCCCTCCTTCCCACTTCTCCTCCCTCGCTTGGCAACCTCCTCACTTTCCTCCGCCTCCTCGCCTTCCCCCGAGCTTTCCGTTTCCCGTGCTCCCAAGGAGCAGGCGGGATTTGAGCTTGAAGCCGAAAATAAATGTTGTTGAAGTTGAAAGATTGTCCTGTCCCGTCTGTATCGTCCCTTAAGTGTCTCCTCTTTCTAAATGTTTCAAAGCACTAACACGCTCAAATAGTACAAAAAAAGCTGTTTAGCATCACCAAGCGGTAGGACTTAGCAGTACTCAGGCAATGCTGCCAAACCAAGCCATTCATGTGCAACAAACATAGAATCTAAAATGGCAGCTTCTCGGTGGTGTTTCCCATTGACCACTCGCAACAATACCTTTCAAATTTCAAGCTGTCCAAAACATTGGTCGTGAATATGCGCTATTTCTTTCGGGTAGGTCACGGTTCCTCCTTTAGGTCCGGATTATTGGCATCCAAAAATCAGACGGCTGACTGGTATTACAGTCGCCGACTGATTCCCATCGTGTGTACGACGCCCGAATTCAGCCATCAAGAAGCAGCTGGTTGCAGCTGGGAAGTGGCATCATTCTGAGGACCTTCAGCACACCTGTACTGGTCTGCAGGCTCCAGTGCTGAGGACCAAAACCTCACCCTGCCCAAGTTGTGCTCCTTTGTGGCTCATGTGGCAAATGTCCATACACACCTTGACCCCCTCTTCCCAGAGTGCCAGCACAGAGCTCAACAAGAAGTGGCTAGTGGAAGGTAAGGACATATTCGCACGTCTTCATTATACAGTAACCATGTTTTACCGTGAATCATATTTTCGTTCTAGGTTCTCCGCACACCAGAAACTCAAGGAGATTGTGCTGTCTAAGCACCTTCTGTGGGACATCCCCGGCCTCTCACCATCGGCACAAACGTTTGCCACAGAGTGCTTCCATAGCACTTTGTTGCATTTCGCACCAAAGCTGGTGCACTTTGACTTCCAGAGCATGACAACAAGGTGTGTAGGGAGGTCAGTCATTTTCTTTTGATTTCTTAAATACACCCACTTGCCAGGACCTACCTGGCAGCCTTGCACTATAATGAAAATAGAGTGAGGCCTGAGGCAACAACACAGGAAGGTGAAAGAAAATGGGTGGTGAAATACCCTAAAGTGAAAAAGGAGGCCATTGCTGCTATGCTCAAGGGACCCTGCACCTATGGTATATGGCAATGCTCATACACTGATCAGCCAAAACATTATGACCACCTACCAAATTCTGTGTTGATTCACATTTGGTATGCAAAACAGTTGCAAGGGTCGTCAGCTGCGGAGACTAATATCCAGTCCGTTAAACAGTGCTCAGAAACACTTGCACCGTGATCTGCATAGTATCTAGCTGTCAGCAGACCCATAGATAGCCGCCTATTTTGGTTCATCAGGCGGCAAAAGCCTTCGCCAATTACATTTTGTGATGATGCATCGGCATGCAACGCATTGGCGTCTATTAACAGTTTTAACTTTCACTTTTGATCTGTAGTAACCACGACAGCTTGCGAACATGCCGAAATTCTTGAAGTTTCCTAGGTATTTGAATTAAGCCACTACACAATCACGATCTGCCCTTGGTTAAGTAAGCTAAATCAGGAGCCTTTCCTCATGCAAATACACATAGTCAACGAAATTATCCCTCTGTATCTCTGGCAGCCATTAACTACCATCTGCATCAGCAGGTTATAGATAATGTGGATGCCGCATCAGCGAGGCGCACTCAGTCACACAGTGTAGGGGTTTTACTAGTGCAAAAATTTTAAAACTTTGGGTACCTCATTGCAGAGCATGTGAGGGAGCTGATAACAGCCGTGCTTGAAATCTCCCCCATCATACCCTCGTACGAGGCCGCTGCAGTACACTACTGCCGAGACGCTCCTCCCTTTCTCTCCAGTGCCTACGAGAGTGCAAACAAGAGGCACTGGCCGAGAACCACTATTCCAAGTTCAATTCGTAGGTGGTTGGCATGGGGGGCGAATGCAGGGCATTCCCAGTGCTGGGTAGTCGCCGTCCTTCCTGTCCTGCACATCATACGTATGCCATTTTCCTACGCGGCCACTATGGCACCCTTGGTGTTTCTTCTTGCCGCCATCATCGCCCTCATGACTGGGGTGATAACTGTCTTTGTTCATATTCTTCCGAGTATGATGCTGTCAGCTTCGTCGAGCAGGACAAGGACTTAGGGGTTTCGCACCTGCGCGCCCAGGCCGGGGCAAGAACCTGCCCCAATCGAAGGGTAAGAGGGGCTATCTCCCTCACAAGAAGGCTCCAGGGTGGAGTCACTTCTTAACTCCCTGGCCACTTGGTGGGCGACTACGTTTTCTGGGACGCCGAAATGAGTTGGTATCCAGCAGGTCCTAAGGAGACGCCCTTCTCTATTCGCTTGTTAGCATTTTCAGAATGAGGACCTCGTGGTTTGATGTGTCCCGCCTTTTCGGACTCATTGTGTGCTTGGTTTGATGCGTCCAGCCTTTTGAGACTCATGGTGCACTTCTAGGCTGTCTGTGAAAACCCAGATGTACTTGTATGTACAACTGTTAGCCGCTACTGCATATGCCCCGCTGAGGCAGCCTCAGGCTCTGCCATCTTAGGTGCGTGTGGGCCTCTCAGGCAGTGCATTTTAGTTTCATCCTTGCTGAGTGGGTGGTAGGCTCCGGATCCACATTTTTTTCGTGTCTTGCCGCATTCGTGTGGACGTAAGCATTGGTGGGGATGTGTGTGCCGCCTTCCGACTCTCCACATGCTACACAACTTCAAGGTCCCTTTGAGACCTTGCACACACCGCTCGCCATTCAGAAACTCTTACCTGTATTGTCTCTTCGTCGTTCGGCTTCTGTCTGAGTGGAGGCAGCCGTTTCGTGTCATATCCTATGTATCTCAGGATGCTTTTCTCTGCCTTGGTTGTCTTGAGTCAGTCCAGGAGGTCTTGCACCCTGGCCATCCCCGTTAGCCCACTAATTAGCTTCATTGCTCCCCTATTCAGGATCTTCATTTTTGCTTGGAGGGTCTTGAATACCTTGATGAAATTGTAGGAGCTCAGCACTTTCAATGTCAAGATGGCATTAACTAGCATTCTGCTGACCCTTTCATTTGTGTTCCACAATTAGGCGGTGTCTCTTCATCAGGTGTGAGGCTCTTTTTCATGCTCGGCAAACCTTCTGCGTCTATGATTTGCACCCACCATCCTGATCGATGAGCAGTCCTAGGGCGCGTTGGTTTTTGGTTCTAGTCAACTGCTTCTGTCCGAGCTTCAACTTGAAGTTTGTTTTCTCTGCTTCTATCTTGCTTGTCTTAGTGCCATGGCCATGCCTGCTTCTCGGACGTAGGATTCAATTGGGTCCAAGGTGCGCTGCAGCGTGTCTTCGCTGCCCCATGGAGCCTCCCTTGGTCCAGACTGTGACATCATCTGCATACACAGTAAACTCGAATCCAGGGATTTTGTTTAGTCTTACGAGGGAGGTCCACCATAGCTAGACTCAAAACGGTTGGCAATAGCACTGTGCCCTGTGGCAACCCGATCCGGTCTGGCATTGCGGCACTCCCCATGCTTCCAACCTTGACTGTGAATTTCCTCTCTTATTTAGAAGGCCCTGATAGATATTGAGAGCCTTGCTCTGGATGCCTTGTTTTTCGACACTCATCAGCACCTTCGCATGAGGTACAGAGTCGACTGCCTTTTCACATCGATGGCAACAACTTTTCTTGGATCTACTTCCTAATGGTTTACACGTTCGTGTGAACAAATAGGAAGCTGCTTTATGCTCCCAGGTGGGCTCTAAAGCTAGTCCGACTAGTGAAAGGCGCTGTTGTCTTCTCGTACCCTGGCCTTCACTATCCTTTCGGTTAGTTCACAAATACTTATTCAGGTTGTCGCACGAATTGCCGTTGACCAGAATTCCACATTGGGATTACAGTGCCAAGCTTTACTAAAGGTTTTCTGGCTAATCGCTAAGCATAAGACAGCAAAATATTCATTTTCAAACTGTCGCAGCCTGCCACCAATTTGACATACCTTTTTGAGACTGGGAAGTTTGTCTTTGTCATTAGTTTGTTAGGCTTATAAATCTTTTCATCTCAGTAAATGTTTGACCGGCAGATAGAAGGCGCTGACGCACTCACTGCCATTAGGCTGTTTCAATTTGTTTGATTTCGGTTTCAATGTGCACGCTGGCTGTGTTGTTGTTTTATGTCATTTTCGCTTAATATTGTGATACAAATCTGTCCCTTGCAGCCCACAACCAACGAAACAGTGGTACTGAGGTACTTTGACAACCACGAAGTGGTTTTGAGCCTCAATTGCGGGCATTTTTACGAACACCTTTAACACATCTGAGTATGCCCATCGCTAATTTTGGCTAGGTTCGGCAGCGAAACAACTGAACTGATGCACAGTGAGGATTCGAGTCTATGGTCATATTTAATGACACTAGTTTGCAGAACATTAAACTAATGAAGAGACTAATGCATCATTGCATAGTGAAGGATCAGGTCCACAATCCATTTAACAATATACTGAATCGTGAAGAGCAGATGCACTTGCAAGTTTACTGCTCACTGTTTGGTTTTCGTGGACATTAACTGTTTGTGAACTTTGCAGACTGGAAAGTCTCTTATAATGACGCAGAGAATCTATAGAAGGAAGTAGTACTGTCTCGGTCTGTTTCTGACATTTCTTTCATTGTCGGCCCTAAAGTGCTCATCAACAGCATGTCAGAATATTGGCCTTAGGAAATACGCACTTGCTTACGATGTACTCGAGGTATGACATTAGTGACAGAGGCGTCAAGTTATACGTTACAGATGGCTTCCATAAAATTTGCCAAACAAAATTAAAAGGCGCAATAGAAGAGACATCAGAATGTTTGACAGAAGTGGACCACAAGGCAAGGTGCCATTTCAAGGACCTGTGTAGGTCAATGTTCACTTGTTTGAACAGATGAGCTTCATACAGTCAACTCTCAATAATTCAAACTCCAGAAAGCCACAGACTTCAGTTTGAAATATCAGAAGTCTAAATTATCAGAATTTCATCTAAATCTGATGAGGCGAAGTAGCAATTTGTTATAGAAATAGCTACACATACCAAGCAGATTTTTTACACTTTCCCTGCACAGGCCTACTTATGAGCAGGCACACATAAAACATTGGTGAAGTTTGAGGCAAATATTGGTTTTGCCCCAATATTTTCTAATAGAATATGGAATAGTTTCTCCAAGTCTTTTACTACGGTTGTAGCATGCTTAAATGAAAATTCAGCTGAACTCGTGAATGTTGTTCCCAACCTTCCACTTGGTCCCCTTCCAAGCTCAGTTAGTTTTAATATAACTATACAAACTGCGGCCTCAGAAAGTGCAATGCCTACATTGGGGTGGCATGTACAATCAGCACGGAATGAAACCCGAAAGCCGGAACGCGTGGCCATCGACACAGGCTGCTACCCCTGAAGGGCCCTGAGAACTAATGAAAATGCGCCGGGGTTCGAGGGTGCGGGTCCTACTAAGATGTGCTCGACCCTCGCGCGGCGCGTCCAAGACTTCCGTGTCTCGCCGGTGGCGCGCTGTGAGCACCATCACTCGAAGTGCTTTTGTGTCACCGCACTGTCGCCCGGTCAATACCTGGAGCTTGCACACGGCGCAAGAAGGTCGATGCTAGAAGCAGCAGCAAGCTGCTTGTGCTCGCACCAGCGGAGCACGCCCATGGTGTCTTTTCCTCCAGGCGTGCTCAGTTTTTGTTGTTTGTTATACGTATCGTAATTTTACAATTAGCAGTACTTATAGCAAAAGAGCGCGACATACAAGACAGAAGAACAACTTTGGACACATGACAAGAGCTTCCATTCGTCCATTCCCAGAGCTCGTCCATTAACCTCTATAGTTCTTCAATCTTGTACGCCTCGCTGCAAACGCCATAATGCAGGTCTACTAATTCGCGCACTCAGCAAACATTTTCCTTAATTGTAGTGACTTGAGTCTTGAATAATACGCCACTCTGAGCAGATTCTGGTCCAATCTGTGCAGTGCACCCATTAATTATCGCTTTTATGTATTGGATGCCCAGCGATATCTCTTCAGTGCTGCCATTAATTATCGCTTTGTGTATCGCAAGGGCGAAATGAAAGTTAAAACGCTTCGTGCACAGAAGACCCGTAGTGCTCGATGACGTGTCACCGGAACCACGCGGAGGCTCCGGTGAACAACATGGCAGACGCGGTTTCTGAGAAATAGTGAAGCGTCATAGAAACGAAATAAAATATGTTTATTGGCACAACCCTACTCTTTATAAAAAAACAAATGCTGCAACAGACCGACGTGGATGCCTCGGTTTTTATAAGCAGTGTGGATGTATTCGTGCGAGGTTATCACTAGATTCTTATAAAAAGCGAAAAATTGCTCACTGACGCTTTCTTTGGTAACCACCGATATGCCAGGCGTATCAATTCTGAAGTGGAATAAATTCATCACCCTGTCTGAGCAGTGCCTATCGCAAAGAGCTATAGCCAGGTTAAGCGACCGCCCGGTGTCGACTATCAATAGGATTTTGCAAGCGTTCCGTTAATAAATGGCGTATCGAAAACTTTCCGCGTGGCTCAAGACCAAAGGTTACGACGGATGACGAAGACCAAATGATCGCGGCTGCTGCAGTAGACGACCCAACGATGATGGCTAAAGAAATACGCAGTGAACTGGGCGTTACAGTGAGCGTTTCAACAATATGTGAATAGCTGCACGAAGCTGGCCTGCGCTGCCTGCGTGCCTGCTAGAAAGCCGATGCTTTCGGCTGAGAAAAGGCATAAACGGCTGCTATTCGTGCAAGAACAATCATCGTGGACAGTGGCACACTGGCAGAACGTGGTGTTCACAGATAAATCTGCGTTCACGACGTGCTGGGACAAGCACCAGCAGATCTGGCGAGCCGACCAGACCAGGTAAGAATTTTCGCTAATCATTGACAAGTTGCACAGATACATTGAGAAGGCTAGGCAATTGATTTTTCAGGTTACTCTGTCTTAAAGACGGCGAATTTAGCACATGCTTTTATTTTAGATCCTTGACAAAAACAATTACTACTGAGCACCAGTTATCCCGAAGTATTTGCACTGGGCGCGCTACTTCACTTACCGTAAAATACCGGGCAAGCACCCTCTCAAAATTTAGAGATATGTAATCGCAAACAAATGGGGAATGGGCGCTTGTCTGTTCCTCAATTTTACATATACATGTAGTGTGCATATTTTCTCAGATCTTACAAATTTGGGTATGGGCGCTTAGTGTGGAATGGGCGGACGCGCGGTATTCTACGGTATGTCATTTAGAACATTCAACTTAGACAAGCGCTGATGAAATAATTTATTTATTTTTCAGGTTCAGCCCAATCAATTTCCAGCGCGTCGCAAGTAGCGGCCGCTGCTTCGTGAGCGTGTGGGGCGCGCTCTCCAAGGACGGACTGGATTCCGTGGTGCGCCTTGATGGCCGCTTCAAAGCAGCCTCTTACATGGACGTCATCTAGACCGTGCTACTGCCGTACGTTATGGATGGCCCGTTCAGCAACGGCTATTTCACCTTCAGCGAGATCACAGCCCAATCCACAAGGCATGGTCCGTGACAGAACTGTTGGAAGACCAGGGGGTAATGGTTCTTAAATGCGTCCCCCCCCCCCAAGGACCAGACATGAACTTCAATGAAAATGTCGGAAGTGCTGTCTCAGCGCTTAGTGTGTCTAAAATGTCATTTGCATGTGTGTGTGTTTTTTTTTTCAAGTGTCATTTTTGTTTTGTGTGACGAGGCCTTTAGATATAGAGCCTTGGTGGGCACAGTCAGGATCTCATCCTTGGTGTGTGGTTTGTGTGCACGTGTTGTGTCAGTGTTTTTTTTTTTAATTTATATATGTATATTGTTTTTGACATTTAGGTTGAAAGATATACTTATTGGGAAAGTGTGAGGTTTCCTGAGTGACATGAGGAAGTGCGATGGATATCAAGAAGCAGGTCCCGTGTGGGTTTGTTGTCTGCTGTGTTTCTCCCTGCACCTGGTCTTCGGTGACTCGTTAATGGGAGTGGGGACGCGGTGGGACGCGTCCCTGTACCTCGGAATGTGCGGCCGTCGTAACCTCTGACAGGGACCGCTCGGGCAGCTGTTCTTCCGACTTGCTTAGTACGTTTCATGTTAGTGTTTTATATGGCGTCCCTTTCCCAGACGTGGAAAGCCACTGACCAAGAGTCTCTTGGCGGTGCCTTCTGAAGTCAGGTTTGCGGTCCAGCTGGTCTGACCTTCCCGTCCCTGACAAAGTCCGCGGGGCAGCCGACAAGTGTGTGTGTGTGTGGGTGTGGGTGTTTTTGTGCTAATTTTTTGGAGTGCTTTTGTTTGATTTACCAGCATTCTCCCAGACTGGTTGCGAGAGGACCTTTTGGGATTGGTCGTTAAACACGCAGCAGAATGGAGAGGAACTGATATAAGCGACCGGGAAAGGGGCCGGAAGGCTTCTTGGTCCATGGAAAGCGCCTTGTAACTTTCTCCTGTTTTGACTTGTAAATATATTCATCCTTCTCATCATCAACTGTTGAGTCCAGTCTTGAAATCCCTCATCCCTACGATCTGACGACCCACCGCCTCTGCCTTCGGGCATCATCACCGACGCAATCCTCATGGAAGAGAAAGAAACTTCACTGTGTTTTCTGAGGTTTACCTTCAAGGCAACAAAAACCTGACTGAAAACTTTATGAACTTCAAAAACACGAAAAAGTTCTAAGACTTTATGTCTGCCTAAATCCTAAAAAGTAAAACTGTAAATACCAAAAATCCAAAAGTACATGCGGAACAACGCTGTGCCTCAAATTCTCCTTGAAGCTATTGTTAGCCTTCAAAACAGGACAGAACGGTCAATAGGGTATTGAGATTCCTTTCTTCTATGAACATGCACATTTTCTAGCCATTCATGCTGCTTTTTCCACACGTTGCCCTTGTGTGGTAGCGCCCTTTTACGGCGAACCACCCATGACCTTAAGGGGTGCTGACATGTCAAAATAATTTTTTTATATAACTGAAACGCTTGAAAACGATGCGTGGACATTACCCTCAAAATTTGAAACATGTGAATTCAGTTTCTCCCAACACCACCTAGACTAGGAGAAGTCCTCTGCACCTCCCCTACAGTCCGACGTCATCGCACGTTGCCCCAGAAATTTCTAAGCTCCTAACTATCTCGCCTCCCGACAGATGGCGCTAGCTGCGACACCCTCCTACGCAAGTAGTCCCATGCTCAGAAAAACCGGGAAGCTGTCGCCATTTTTGCCGCGTTAGCTGTCAGCCCGGGCACTCTTTGCTTTTCTATTCGCATGCATCCATGCGATAAAATGGGTCGGTGTTGTGTCCCCAAGTGTAGGGGCAATTACGACAATGGGCCAAAGGTTCGGCTGTTGGCCTTTCCAAGCGACCCAAAGCGAAGAGCACAGTGGCAACAAGCTGTTCGGGTGTGACGATGTCGACAAGCTAAAGAACCCGCAAATAAGCGTGGTATTCTGCTCTTGCTCGTGCCTTTTAGATATGTCATAATAATTAGCATGAATATGCCCATGTCACCCTATTTTTCAAATAAACCTGTATTATTTGACCAACGCCTCCTGTACTAAGATGCCTGTCATAACAGCGGCGCATCCTGCCGTGCCCTCTCCCTCTTTCCTCCTCTCCTTCACCGAAACGACCGCGAGGGGCGCTGACCAACTGACACTATCGCGGCCGCGACAGCGCGGGAGGTTTGACGTCTGCTATTGTGATACCAGTAGGGGTGTGCGAATAGTGGTTCAAATCGAATAAAGCAGCGTCATCTCTAGCATAAACAGCGTAAAGAGAGCCGGTTGCATTGACTTTTCTTAGCAGCATAAAGGCTATGAGTTACGTTGTGCTACAGTGCAACCCACTTATAACGATAATGAGAAAACCCGAAATTGCAATCGTTATAACCGATTATCGTTGTATCTGGACTAGAAACTGACCATTTCTAGTCTAGAATCCTTCGAAACTGATCGTTTTAAGCGGTACATCGTTATATGTGGTATCGTTGTAAGTGGGTTGCACTGTATTCAATTCAAACCCCTACTCGCACGCCCCTAGATACATGCATGCGCTGTGCCTTCATTACGCATCATTTTAAAATGCATGTACCTTAAAGGGGACCTGAAAAAAAAATTTACGTTTTAAACAGCCTAATTGGGACGTGCGTGGCAAAAATGAATTTCAAGCTGAAAATACTTTTTAGAGAAATGTGACGGCGAGCGATTAATTTGTAATTCTGCATGCTAAATCTATGACGTCACGGGTCATTCCAGAATGACCATCTCGGTCGTTCGCTCTTTCCATTTTAACGTGAAGGCGAATCCGATCCACCTCTCCTCTAAATGCCCAAAATGCTGAGAGAGAAAACAAGTTGAGAGAAGGTGACTGCCGACTAAATCGTGTCTCGCATCGTCAATATTGATCTAAAAAATTTTTTTTTCATATAAAATTAGATTTTTGAGATTCCAGCCAGACTGTTAAAAAAATATATATATTTTTCTTTTCGGGGGCTTTTTAAGTCATTGTGTGCCAAAGTCTGAATCAAATCAAATTTTTGGGTGTTTCACGTGCCAAACCAACCACGGGCATCTGGCACGCCCCAGCGGAGGACTGAGGATTAATTTGAACCACCTGGGGATCTTTTGACGTGCAACCGAAAGCTCGGTTACACGGCGCCTTCTCCGCAACATGCCTCCGTCATAATGCGGGTACCTCGGCCGGCATTCGAACCCGCCACATGGGGATCCGTAGGCCGGCGCTCTCGCCTCGGAGCCACCGAGGCGGCTATGCCAAAGTCTGTATAGCCATGTGATATTCCTGCGTGCCACTGTGCACGCCAAGTCAACGGAAAAGGAACCTGGGGTATCTTTTCATGAGATACCCGCTGACAGCACTGCACGGCAGCATGGCTACAGGTGATCTTACGAAAGAACTGGGTTCCCAAGAGCACCTCCAATTATTAGGTTGTGTGCAGCCTCCACTTCCAAGCGTCGGACTTCAAAGACAGCTCTAAGAAATGCAAGCTGAAACCAGGTTCTGTGCCCAGTGTGTTTAGCAGCTACCCGTCCTATATGAAGAAAGCTTGGTCGAAGACCACAAGAAGTGATGCTAGAATCTAGAAATGCAAGTGGGAGCCCTCATTCACTATGCCTTCGTCAAGCTGTGCCACAGTCATCTCTGAAAGCGAAGCGGTTGCCACATCTCATTGCAAAGTGGATGCACCAGTCACCACCAACACTGCCTCCAGTGATCAGCGGGACGAGAAGACAGGTAACAAGCCACAAACCTCGTCGCAACTTCGGCTGACCTCGTCGCAACTTCAACTGACATCATTGCAACAGAAGTCGTCTCCTCGGACCCTACAACATGGATGGCCTTTGGGAGGAAGAGGAGCCCAGAGTCATGGATGCAAGAGAAGCACCGTATAAAGACCCTTTCGATCCTGGATTTGTGGAAGACATTCAGGAAGCTATCAAGGAAATATCACTAAAGATTAGTGGACCTCTAAAAATCTGGATTACAATCTTAATTCACCACTTCTGGATGAGAGATCACAAGCAGTTCTGAAATCCCTCCGAGGAATTCCTGTACATGCGAGACTTGCCTCCATTCCTGGAGTGAAGAGTGCAATTGAGGCCCTTAAAGGGCTACCCTTCGATAGGATTTCATTACGTCGTCTGAAGGGTTCCACAAGTGGGCTGATGAAACCGTCTTTTAAGGGCCATACAACACACAAGAGTGTGTTGGATGGAGAATAATCTCCAAGTATTCAAGGCTACTAAACAGATACATGTTGTTGATGGTGAAGGACTCGACGATCGCTCGCTACGCATCCAAGATCAGCTTGGTGTCTTGATCCGACGGCCAAGACGGTCCACTCGAGCTCAAGAAGCTGACAGACTTGTACCTCCAAGGTGACCTACTCATGAAAGCCACAGGGAATGATGTATATAAGGTTATCAAGCTCATTGAACCTCATTCCACATACCAAATGCGTGTGATTGCTCATCAGAATCGACCACTAATACCAACTGGTTCGAAGTTTCGGTATCATTTGTCTAGTTCCCTCGTGACACTTTCAGAAGAAAACAAGGTTGACCCACGACCACTTATCAAACTCATTCAGACTGAGACCTCCGATCGCCAGATGTTGTTCTACTATGGATCGTTCCATCACTGGGGACATCCGTTTTTAGGCTATGAGGAGGGATTGAGAGGATTGTATCACCAGGTCCAAATGGTCAAGACCATTGACAAAGACTATGCATCAGCATTGGCCAGTGACTTGGCAGCATACCCAATTCTTGAAAAGGAATTTTTCATGCAGCGGCAGGGGTTTGTGGACCCCACACTAATAGATTTTATTGACCCATTAGGATCTCATGTTGCTAGCAACACATGGCCGACTCCTCTGGAGATTAAGGACTATGGGGATAAATAGCATCTGCTTCCTGTCACTCCATGCTACACAGTCCCCCAAACTATTGATCCTGCAGTCCTCTATAGTGATCACAGCCACTCCATGAAGCGATCCAACGTAATCAAGCATGTGACAGAGCACCTGAACCAAGAAATATTCATCACGAAAAGTGTTATGAACTGCTCTGGAAACTCCACAAGTTAATGTGCGAGACTTTCTAAGACAAGTGAATGATGACAGATTGGACATAGTTGATCTGATTATTGGATTAAAAGGAAAAACGTAAAATCAAAAAGGACGGGAGATTCTTCTCTCTAATGTCCTGGAATCTTTGACAATATTTTGTCATTACAGAACACCTTCTAAAGGAATTCTACATACCCCTGTTCAGAGGACTCACCATGGCAGACGACTCAATGAAAGTCACAAAAAGTTGTTAGTTAATTCACCAGGACAAGGGCAGGATGATTACCAATCGATTATTATTGCCAACCATATCAATTACGAAAAATGGAGCAATCATCAAAGAGAAAATGCAAACAACCCTGTGTTCACCGTGATGGGCCAATTCTTGGGACTGCCAAACTGGTTTACTCGCAAACATGAAATCTTTGAACACAGTTGGATTTATTACGGACCACGTCAGAACCTGATGGAGGCCAAGGGAGACACACTTGAGAACCGAAATCACTACCACTTCTAACTCCTTTGAATAAGGTATCGATCGGGCTGAAACTTTGGCATCTGGTTGTGACCTCTAGCTCTACCTTTGGGCGGAGAATGAGCTTTGTGCGAGAACTACCTTTCGCACAAAAGAAAAAAAGTCTCAGGCTTTACATTTATGAAATCTTGGAAAACGCTGATTATATCAGGTCTAGAAAGAACATT